>PVJX010036340.1:0-17653 GCA_004027295.1 Dolichotis patagonum
AGAGAGAGAGAGAGAGAGAGAGAGAGAGAGAGAGAGAGAGAGAGAAACCTCTAAGATGGAAACTGAACCTTTTCATGGGGAAAAATGACAAAGATGTGAAATCACAGTGACTCTTTCAGTGAGAGAGAGAGTGAGCAAGGAAGAAAAAAGGAAGGATTAGGGGAAGGGAGGAAAACAGCAGCTGGGTCTTGCTAGGACTGTGGTCCACTCACACCACAGTAATTACTGGCACGCACTTCAGGAGGAAGCTGCTCAGAGCCTCCAGTCTGCGAACTTCTTTTTGCCTGAGCAGAAGCAGCAGAGAATCTCACTCCCAGGCAGCCCCTGTGATTCACCTGGTTCTCTGCATTCCATGCGTGCTCACCCTTAGAGCGGCACAGTTTACACCATTGGCAGAGCTCGGAAATGGTGCTTATGTCCATCAGCTGATGAGTGGAGAAGGAAATGCGGTATTAAACAGAATAGAGCACTACTCTGTCATCAAGAAACATAATGTTAGGACATTTGTAGGGTCAATGGAATTTGAGATCATAGTGTTAAGCTAAAGAGCCAGACCCATAAGCTTAAATATCTCATGGTTTGTTTTATTGAGGATACATCTGTACAAAAAGGAACAAATTGCCTTGGAAACCCTTAAAATGTACTTACCTGTCTCATAGAGCTTTACATAAAGTAAGCTGAGAGCCCACAGTACATTTCCCGTATTGTTTTTCCCAAACTGAATAAATACTTGTTGGTTTCTGTCATCAGGATCTTACACATTTTCAGTCGATTTAGGTAGTTCCAGACATTGATGACCGTTTTGTTATCGTTTACTGGATACTCTGCTATATCTCCATTAATCTGGTCCCAAAAAGGAGGGTACCTCTCATCAACAACTGAGGCTGACCCTGGATTTGGGGCAGATCCTGCAGAAAAACAGCTCAGGAAGAGAAAAGTGTGATGCCCAGCATGGACCACATCCTCTCGGGGTGTCGTGCCTAAGCCTCGGTGTCAGTGGAGTATCTCATACACCAGACAGAAGCAGGAGCCTCTTGCCAGCTGGAGAGTGAGCGGTCACTGAATAACCAGGTCGTTTAATAAGATTTTAATTTCAGTTTGATCTTCCCATAGGCAGAAGAGATGTTCTTTTTCTTTTCATTTAGTGCCTATTTGCAGGGTATCCTAGTTAGATTGTCTTGGGAAACTCATGCATGTATAAATTGCATTCGGTCATTTTGAATCCCTTTATCTCCCAATATTTCTTTTTTTATTCTTGATTCCCTCCCATGTTTTCAAAAGCTTGCCTTGATTGTGTGCTTTAATTACTGTATTTTTTAGGTTTTTCACATTAAAGCAATGATATTTAACATTCTGTGTTTGATCTATTTCAATTGCCATTGTAGTCTCAAGTTCTACACATTTTCCTGTAAGTGGTATGATTTCATTTTTTTTGTGTGTGAGTGAATAACAGCATACATGTCACATTTTCTTCACCCATTCATTAATGGACCTCTAGGCTGTTTCCGAAGATTAACTATTGTGAATTTTTCCTATAAACATGGATATGCATGTGTCACTAGAGTATTGTGTCAGTACATCTTCTGAGAATAAGGCCAGGAGAGACACAGATGAGTCAAATGCAATTTCTGAAGAATCTCCATGATGATTTCCATAATTATAGTATTAGTTTATATTCCCACAAAACAATGTAGAAGGGTTTGATTTCTCTACATTGTGTCCTGTCGTTGTTGTTAGTACTGTTCTCGGAAATAGCGATTTTGACTGGAGTGAGAAGAAACTCAGAGTGATTTTGATGTGCATGTTCATAATGGCTAAAGATAACGACAATTGTTCTATTTCTGTTGTGACCATTGCCACTTCTTTTGAAGAATACTGGTTGTTTGCCTTTGATATTGTCTCTGTGGTATGAATTGGTTTTTTTGAGAAGTTTATGTATTTTAAGTGTTAGTTTTTTTATCAGAAGAGAAGCTGTCAACACACATTCTATACATCGTATAGACTGTCTCTTCACTCTTCTGATTATTTTCTCGGTTGTGTAAAAGAATTGAGGTTGATGTAATCCTATTTGGTGATGCGTGGTATTGTTTCCTGTGCTGCTGGAATTTATCCAGGAAGCTTTTGGCTGTGCATATGGGTTGAAGATTCGTCCTGTGCCGTATTCCCACAGTTTCAGCTTTGCTGTTTTCATATGTAGGTCATTGATCATTCATGTCTGCTTTTTAATTTGTCTGTGGATTGCCGGTGTGCCCAGGACCATTCATTTAGTGCTATCCTGTCCCAGCATTAGTTTTGTGTCCTTCTATCAAAAATGAGATGGCCAAAGTTTCATCAGGCTGTTTCTGTGTCTTCTGTTATTTGTCTAGTATCTATTTGGGGCAGATACCATGTAATTTTTGTTACTAGATCTTCACAGTATAACTTGAAATCCAAGTGTTTATGATTACTTTGACTATTCTGGACATTTTCTGGATACATGTAAATTCTGGGTTGTTTTTTGCCAAGTATTGTGCAGAGTTTTGATAAGGAATGCTTTAAATCTCGGTTTGTTTTTGGTTATATGACAATTTTTGTGATATTAATTCTGCCTATCCAGGACAGGGGATGTCTTTCCATTTTCCAATGTATCTTGAAACCCTTTCAGCACACTTCTAGAATTTTCATTAAAGAAGCCTGTTTGGGTAGGTTGAAAACTAGGAACTTGTTTTTGAAGCTATCATAAATGAAGTAGATTTTTGTTTTCTTACTGAGGTAATTATTGATAGAGGGTAACACTATTGAATTTAATGCACTGACTTTGTATTTTGCCATTTTTGCTAATTTGTTTATCAGTGCTTTTAATCTGCTGGATTTGTTTGAATACTCTGTGCAGAGAATCATGTCATCCGCAAATGGAGGTCATTAAAGGTCTCCCTTTCTTATTGGTAACACCTTTGCTTCTTTCTCTCACTCATTGCTCTGGGTAAATTTTTGTGCACTCTGCAGAATAAGAGTTGTGAAAGAAAATGCCCTTGTCTCCTTCATGAGTCTAAAGATGATGCTTTCATTTTTACCCATTCAGTGTCACATGAGCTGGAGGTTTATCATATGTGGCTATTATCAGTTTGAGGTAAGGTCTTTATATGATTATTTTCATCATAAAATTTACCAAGAAATATGTTTGCATTTATTGAAGACTTTCATGGCATCTATTGACACGATCATGTGATTTTTTACCCTTGATTCTATTTATTGGTATATTACATTTTTATTTGCATATCTTGTATGTTTCTTGATTCTCTGTGGTGAAGCTGACATGTTCTGGTATGTCGGTGTTCCAACTGTCAAATAGGAAATACAAAAACATAAAAATACTTCAATAAAACACCTAGAAATGAAAATTATACTATATACTATATGAGATAAAAATTTGGAACAAATTAGATAAATAATTGATGAGACAAAGAACCAGCTATAAAATAGCAATTGAAAGATCTATACATTTTATGACTAACAAGGCAGGACTCAAAAGAAACTGGAAGGGAAAAGAAAGAAAGAAAGAAGACATCAGTGTGTTAATTACAAAATGACAAAAAGTCACAACATAAATTATACTCTATCTAATTTTTAGAAGTTAAACTGAGATAGTGTGAAGACACAAAATGAAATATCAACTGTGGAAAATGAATGTAACCTTTTAAGATTTTATAGACTACCTCTTGAAGGATATAGAGTTGAAAAGAATTGTCCTAAATAATTTCTTTCTTCCTGTCTAGAATTAGTCTATCTCAAAAATGACATTTGCATGTTATATTTACCTATGAAAAAATATCATCGGCTATAAAATAAATTAAGCACTCCATAGACAAAGTACATGAAAGATAAAATAAAACAAATACAAACCACTGTATGTTATTTAAAAAGCTGTTTTTCCAAGGGTAGGGGTTTGAAATTCTGAACAAATAAGCAAATATGCCACAGACACTAAGTAACTGGATTTTCACTGTTGAAGAAAACAGGTAGAGAAAGCAAAGGACAATGTCCTATCAACGTGATAGATGCAAATATAAAGTTCTGGACGTGCGTCCCCAGCTTTGTCTACTGGAAGGTCATGGGGCTGTGACACTGCAATGGCAGTGAGTACATCAGGGCCCGGAGTCCAGTTTCTTAGCACCATGATGGAGTGGAAGGACTCATCCTCCTCGATATCACCACTGCTCCTGTGCCCAGGTCAAAGGCCCACACAAGGTGAATCTGGGCATTTTATAGGGCCAGAAATGATCAAAGTTGGGGATGGAGGGGTGGACAGTTGGTCAAATGTTAGCTTAAGAAACCAGGTGTCCACAAGTAGAATGTTTTAAACAGCAAAATAAATTACTATAATATTGGGTGATCAGGAAATGATTTAGGTACTGCTGATGTAAATAAACAAGTAATTGTGTGAACTAATCAGTGGTAGAGAACAGACTACTTTCTAGCCAATTGTTATTGCAGGAATGGGATAGAAAATCAATATTAGAACATACATCAATATTTCCTGCCCGAAGAATCTCTGATCCTGACAATCCAAAGAAAAGCTGTACTAGTCATCCAAATTAAGAACTGTGGTGGTTCTGAGTCATGTCCTCTTCCTTCCCAATGTGAGCTGAATTGTCCTTTTCTGGAGAGTGGGCCTTACTTACTAACATACTTCTAATAAACAGAATATGAAAGGACAAACTCCTAACTTTGCCATAAAAATCTAGTAGCTTTCCATGTAACAAACTGGCTAAAGTTGGCCAGAAGTCATGTTGATAATGTGTCACAATGGCGTGTCATCTTCTAAGTTCTGTGTGAATATGTATCACTTCAGTCTGACCAGGAAAAAACATCTGACTCATCTAAATTTAATGAGTAATGTGAATATCACATGTCCTTTGCTTGGATTCTAGAGTAACAAAGGGAAAAATGTAGAAAAGTAAAGGACTCCCACCAAGTCTGGGGATCATACTATTATATTATATTCATACTAATTTCTAGGTTTTGGTAATTTTTCCACAATTATATAACCTAGAGCATCTTGGTGAGGACACATAGGAATTTTGTGTAGTAGTTTGGTACTCATTTGTAAGCTGAAAATCAGCTCATGATTATCTTTTAAAAAAACTTAGTTCAAAACTTCAAAAAAATTGAAAAAACTAAACAGGAGCATATGCTGGAGATGATTTTACACTTTATTTTATGACATATTTGTGTTTATTTGTTTATAAGTGAATGAAGGCAGGGCAAAGACTTCACCAAGGAACCAAAACTCTGCTTTCTCAGTAGAAATAATACCACTGATTTTTTAGGCCTAGCCTTCTATTCTTTCATATAAGTCAGTCTCTTACTATCAATAAAATTATTGCCAAAATATGAAAAATCAAACACAAAGTGTTCAAAGATCAATGTTGAATATGTATATTAATTTCTAATAGTGTTGTACTCTGTCATTATCTTAAGAACAAAAACATAATATATAATTAATTTGGAGAATCACCAATGTACAAATTTTTTTGAATGACACTGTCTGATTAAAAAATGGATAAAAGAGCTCCAGTGGCACAATTGGTTAGTGTGCGGTACTCATATAAAAAATGGATAAAGCAATGGAAAATTCAGCTCTTAATGACTGTCTTTAAATTCTTGAAACAATACTGTTTAAGTGCTTTCATGCATGCAGTATGAATTTCATAATCTCACTGACAGAAAACATTTTTAATTTAAGCAAACCCAAAAGGATAATAAAATATATTGCTTCAAGGAAATCAATGTTCTTATTTTTTTCAAAAGCATTTTTCTAGTTAATAACAAACTGTAGAACTTCAAAAGCATACAAATGTGTCATTTTATCAGTTTTATTTGAATGAACAAATAACAACATTCAGAGAGTCCCATTCCCCACACAGCAAATGAAACTTCACTTGAACCTCTTTGATACCATATGACTTACAAACAACATTTTCTGTAACTTTCCTGGGTTACATCACAAAATGAGGAGGCCTTCTCCACTTCAGGGTTCAGTGTTACAATCACCTGCAATCGCTTTGAAAGACTGTGTCAGTATTGCTGAAGACTAACACAGTGAGAATGTTACAGGAAAACAAAAGCAGAGTGAAGCACCTCACATATTAAGAGTGACCAAGTTCCCTTTGGTGATTCAGTACACATCTACTAGCAGTGCTGCTAGAAATAGACTCATTCACAGTAGTAAGCAACCCACACCCATCAAATCTCTTTATAGAGAAATATTTTATAAAGTAGAAAGTCCGATGTCATCAAATGCATAACATATAATTAATTAATATGTATTAAAACAAAGTTAACAATAGGTTGAAGGATTACACTAATTTAAATAGAAAATATATGTAGGCTAATTTAAGAAAAATAAATTAATGTTCCCTGTTCCAAATGGGTTAGAGAGATACAATTCTTTATTAATTTCATCTTGTATGTCCTCTCCAACTCTATCTCAAAATCCTGGCATCAAGGGCAGTTTTGTCCTAATCTTCAAAATGCATTACTTCTATGGCCCCTCTTCATCCTCTGGGGATTGAAAGGATTTTCTTCTTGTCATTGTTTTCACCTGAAATTGATACTAGACTGTAAGTTAACTCAATGCAAAATCAATACAGGTTCGGGTAAGAGGGAGTTGCTGAGGGTCCCGTCTCTCGCTGATTCTGTGATCACAGCCAAGTAACTCACAGCATCACGCGTTCCAGTGGAAACACAATTCACGATCAAACGGTCACAGTTCTCTCCTGTATCACACCTGAGTATCTCAGTGGTTATGCTACGACAGCAAAGGGTCCAGCCTGAGACAAAACCCTACCTTCTGGTTTTCAAGTCTATCACTAGCAATGGTGAATTAAGACGATGTCTATTTTAAAAACACATCATTACAATAAATGCAATAGTTCACCACTGACTGTATCAGCAGACAATCAGAAAAGCTACTGATGCAACATACACAGCAGCTCTTCTTTCCCTGCCCCACATGACAGAGAAATGGACGGAAGTCTCCCCAGCCCAAGATTCAGAGGGTTAACGTTATCCAAGTTGTCTTTGAAGAGACTGTGCCCTGTGGTTGGTGTCTAGCATTAAAGCAACCTGCCAGGAAGCAGAAAGTGAGTGCTAAAGTGCCCCACTTGCTGTCAGTGGCCAGGTCATTCTGATGTCTTAAGAGCTGACGTTATGTAAGGCAGTGATGTTAGAAAGTGTCCTCAGACTCAGGGGTAAACACCTGGGATGAATCAGATGTGCATGTGGGGAACCATCTTAAAGGGTAAAAAGTCTCACTCCCTCACCAGTTTACTACTGTGTGTAACTAAGGCATGCCAGATAAATAGAATGCTTTTATAGTTTAAAAGACTTTTGTAAAAGATGATTGAATTATAATAAATGCAACAACTGTGGTTTTTATTCCACTGAGGCCAGAATGTATCATTAATGGATCAATTAATAGTGAGAACATCTTAGCTAAAATATAAATGACAGAAGCTCTTAAGCTCAATGTGTTGATTGTTTTTGTCAAGATTCTGTATTCCTTAAGGCTTGTCACTGGAGATTCCTATTCAAGGACAAAATGCCAGATGTAGAAGGTCTGAATGTACATCCAACTTTGTTTTTGTATTGGAAATAAATAAGTTTGTTATGAATTTTAAATGGATTTCTTTGAACTTACTGAATGGGAATGAAATCATTAGCACTTTCAATTCCAGGCAAAAGGAAAGACAATTAACCGTTTGTGCCTAATATAGAAACACCTGATCCCAGACAAGATGACTTGACTGAGACTGGGAGGGATTCACCAAGCTTTCTCTACCCTCTGTACTCTCTCAATACAATACTCTCTCTGTACTCTCTCAATACAATACTCTATTGTATTGTGAATGCTTCCCAGACACGACATTTTCCAGCAAGTCATCTGACACTGGATATCATTCTGCTGGGCAGTACGAACCACAGTGAAAAAGAAAAAAAAGTAAAAACAAAATCACAACACTCGTTCTATGTCGTGGAACCCAGTCTAGGGGTGGATTTGAGCACCGCACAGCATCCGATGGGTGCACAGAGAAACAGCAGCAGGAGAGATGAGCCACAGGGTCCTACTTAAATCTACAGCTGTGCTTGGGCATCAGCATTCACTTAGATTCTGCTCCTCACTGGAAGTATTCAGTATGTGGTGTCCAAGAGCCTATCCCAGCAGATGGAATCCTGTGTGTTGGATCCTTCTATCAGGGGTCTTACACACAGGATTCTATCAAACACACATTCCATCAAACACTTGCATTTATGAGTCAGAGAGAAACATAAAAATAGAAAGAAATGTACTGTCTTTACAATTTGGCACAAGCTCAGAAGGCAGCTAGATTAGTCACAAAAGCGTTACAGTCACTAGACATACAGTGGCTTGGGTTTCCAGGTTGCACTGTCTCCAGGGGCCCGTGCTTTGGGAGGCCACTGCTGTACAGCTTCCATTTTCTTTGTGTGTAGTATGCTAGAACGGAGAAACAACGTAGAGAACAGGTGGTCAGTATAATACCTGGGATCGAGGTGGGAAGTGGTAAGGAAAATATGTTTCTTAATTTTAAAAGCAACCCATTATAGTGGGATGAGGCAAACGCCTTCCAACTGAAACATCAATCACAAAGCAAGGATGTCCCATATCCACCTCCTCTTGATCAATTTTATAGTTGAAAGTTATTTGTTATGATCATATGTATCTTTCATTACATTAGTAAACAGGCTATTTCTGCACTTTTTTAACTTAATTTTTTACATTTTTGGCAGTCACTGATTTCAAATTCTTGTTAAAAAGAAGCAGCTAATCTGTAAGCAGAGGTAGAAGAGACTCCCAATGTCAGAGGAGGTACTGCTGGCTTTGAATTTGGATGACAAAGTGAGCAGAACTCAGGTAATCCTGGAACTTCCTGTTCTTCCATGTTAGAAGTGAAGTTTTATTATAGGATGCTCTTCCTGGTGTGTTGGGTATCACACAGCAGTGGTGGAAATCGCATCATTTTATTTACCAAGTGTTCTACTCTGAGGGTTTCCCTCTGGACCATGTTGGCACAAAGGCACAGCAAGGAAAGGTTGGTGGAGGAAGAGGTGAAGGGAATTTAAGACTGGCTTCCTTGGAGCAGGCATGGGTGAGAGAGTTATGCCCTGGGGAACCAGTGCACCCAGTATTTGAGCAGTAGATGTGTTACTGGACCCTGAAGTTCATGCACTCAAGTTCATTTCTCCAGATCAAAGGAGGCCATTCCTTTTGTTAAAATAGAAAATGGACATTTTCAAAGCCAGTTCTGAAGAGATGGAAGGGTTTCACCATCAAGTCATCATTTTATTATGTGCAAGATTTTGGGAGCAAGGACCGGTGTGGGGAGGGGGCCCAGTGAGATAACAGTGTAGCCTTCCTTGTGTTAGCCCTGCCAGAACAGGGGCTCTCAGTCCTTCGTCAGTGCAGGGAAACTGCACTTAACCTGTTGGTTCAGGCGTCTGGGGCATGCGCATTCTCTCCACTCATCTGGGCTGAGCCCAGGTGTAGGGGGCAGTTTATGTTTTAGGGCTGAAAAATGCTTGGAGAAGCTATTTGTCTCTGAAAAATGAAATGCAACTTTCAAATTTCCGTTAAGTCATCCTGGCTACACATGTGCTACTGTGGCAGACAATGGCTTTCTACAATATTCACTTTCCATTTCTATCAGGAAATGTAACTCTCCATTTCTTTATTTCTGGATGTAATAGCCACCACACCCCCTTTCCCTCTCCATACATACACCTTGAGAAAGAATTCTTTTCTCTAGGATTTCTTTCACCTAGGTCTGGCTCTGTGACATTCAGAGTGAAATGTGAGCTGAGTGATATGTGGTTTTAGAAATGTGTTGTTCAAGATTTTAGGGACTCATCTTTAATTCTCATCAGGTGGAATGAAATTGGTTGGAAGTCATTTTAAATCATGCGGATGAGCACTAGGCTGAAGGAATAAAAAGCATAAGAAAAAGGAACTTGGATAAATGAACACTATCTCAATTTTTTATTTGACTGAAAATCTTACATGATATGCGGTGTATTCTACCTCTTAGCAAACTATAGTGATGGTTACGTCACACTGTTATTACATGAAACACTAATTTTTCTGAAATTATCCACTTTAGTAAATACCATGAATAAATACTTCATTCTTTTTTTAAAAAAATACTGTTATGGATTAAAAACTGGTGGTCAACTTAACATCAGCTGAATTGAATCACCATGGTGCTGAGTGTAGATGGTCCACCTGAGGAAAGTTGCCAGTATAAATAGAGATGTGGAGAAGAGTGAGGCGTTGTGGGTTTCTCTAAGTGTTACTGTTTTGAGCTGTTGGTTCTCCTGGAGGAGCTCGTCATGACTAGTTTCCCCAGTGTGAGTTCAACCATTGTCATTGGAGGAGCTCAGGACCTTGCTGGTGAGAGTGGCTGTGGTTCACTTTGTGGGAGCTCTGGTCCTTACATCGAGCATCGCTTCCTGGCTCCAGAGGGGGAGATGTGTGCTGTTTAATCTCCAGGAGAAACTTGTCATTCTGGCTTTCTGATGTGTACTGAACTGTTCTTATTGTTGAAGGAGCTTTGGACCTCTGTGTCCCTGAGGATGGCTGTGGTACTTTTCAGGGCAGCTTTGGTCCTTATTTTGAGTGTGCCTTCTCCGCTCCAGCATAGAACCCTCAACCTATCAGCACAGCTCCTTCATCCCGCTGGCATAGACTTCCTAGCTTTCAACACTGACCTTTGGGCCTTCCCAGCACAGATCCATAAAAGAGTTTAGCGTGAGTCTCCGCAGTTGGACTTGTGGGAGGCATTGTCATGAGCTCTGAGTCTTCATCTGACTCATGTAGGACATTGCTATGGGATTCAGGCCCTTGGCTAAATATTCCAGGTCTTTAGTGTTGTGGACAGATTTCCTGCACTTTTTTGTGTTTTACTCTGGGTGGCCATCATTAAATAATACCAATTGTCTGTCCTAATCTAATTTTTATCCCCACAACTCCTGACTACAACATTAACTGAACCACACTTCACTTTATAACTTCTTATTATTTATCATGAGATTCACCAATTCTATCATTATTTGTTTATAATTGTCAATTTGTTTAAGATACTAAAGTGGCTGAAAGTAGTTCAAGTTTATTATTTATAATTGATTATGTCATAACATTTGATAAAGTAGACATTTGTACTGAATGATATCCAAAATAATCTTGTAAATATAAAAAATCCCTGCCTATGCTGAAGCAAGTTTTTCAGAGAATTTTTAGAAACTGCAATGTTTATCTGCAGTTCACCCAATTCTCATCACGTATCTGTCAGAGCAAAATGAGGGCTCTTCTTCCAACTTACAAGTCTTGGTTAGAAACTTAATCTTATTATTGCAAAACTTGATCCAGAATTTTCCTCACAAGTAATGTGAAAAAATATATTGTACTTCCATGATAGTAAAAGAGATTAAAGATAATCACAAAGTAACAGGAAAATTGGCACAGTCTACCCCTATGTCAACTCAGCATACACAAACATCCTTCTATCCTTATTTGATTTTCAAATGTCACCCATTTTTAAAAAGTCCTGTTCCATAAACACGATTAGTAAACATTGGTACCTCTTTATTTAACTTTCAAATGCCATCAATTTAAAAGGTCATGCCCCATTGAACGGAGACACAATTTCTTATATCCTTATAACTTTCAATTGCCATCAATTAAAAATGTCACATTCCATTAAGCAGAAAATAATTTTTCTTCTGTGCCAGTTTTTTGAAGACTACTTCCACTTCCAGATCACTCATATTTCTCTTCGATATCTTACAACAACATAGAACTTGTATAAAATAGTAGACAAGGGAATAAGAAAGAATGCAGTTAAAATACAAATGTATAAATGAGCAAGCAAAAAAATATACTTATCTTTGAAAGTGACCATTATTTCAACTGCTCATGAGAACTTTGCCACTTTCCTTTTCCAAACTTATAAATCTTGCTTTGAGGAATAACTCCAGTCTTTATTTCTGAAGTGTCTAAGACTGAAACATTCCTGCTTGTGTGCAGTTCTTGAAACTTTTCATTGACTTTCTAAAAGTACTGTATTTAGGAACTAGCAAGAGGGTTCCTTGGATACCAGATATATTTCTTCCTACTCCATTTACATAAAAAATCCCTAGTCAAGATCAATCACCATAGACTTCCAGTAACTCTCTTATCATCCTTATGTTTTAGTGACAAGAAGCATCAGAATGTTGAGTGACAGTCTCTCTTCTTGTTCAGCAGAGCATTTGCACTTTTCCTGGGAATTATGAGTAGCTATTTCTATTTTATTTCCCTTGGCTCACATGGTATACACTGTACCAAAATGCAAAAAAAATCAACCTGTGGTAATAATGTCTGAAGATCATAGAGTGCACCTTATGAACAGTGCTATAATCTCGTAGACCCATTTTCAGAGATTTCATGGGCCTTTCTAGTAAAAAACCAGAGTACTTTAACATTTCTCCGACGTAAAATGAGTTACTTAATCAGAAGCAATGACATGACAAACTGTGGCGGTCATTGAGAAAATCCTTAGAAGCAGGCAAAATGTTTGTAAGTGTGTAAAGCAAATCTGTATTCTGAGTTAATGTCAATCCCTGTGCAGACACAGTTCTGTTCTCACTGGTAATCAAGTACTCTATAGTCCACTTGTTATATATTTAATTATCTTTTGCCCCCAAAGCATTTTATCATTTTTAGTGCTCAGATAAGCCTTGGTACAGGAGACTCGTCAAGGGTGTGTCTTTTGTTTCACATCACCTCACTGTTTTGAGGTGAGCAGTCCTAATGCTTTTGGAAACAAACAGTTGCGGCTTGAGGGCATGTTCCAGGCAGGTCCACTGTGCATCGGGAAGTTCCAGGATGTTCTGACCACAAAACTTGCAAGCACAGTATCTTCTCAATGAATACCCCATGTAAACAGTTCAGTAGCTCTTGGAAGAGGTCCAGGAAGTGCATAACCACCGCCTCAGAGCGATCAGGGCAGATTATTTTCTCATCTCCTCTGCTGCTGTAGAACACGCCTCGGAAACTTTGCTCTTCAATGTTGCTTTTTGTCAGTTATTTTACTGCCCACTTTTCCAGGTTCTCCAACTGTATCCATGACAACCATCACTAGTGTTCTTTAAACTCTCTGCACACTGCTAATGGCATTGTTTACATTTGTACTTTGAACCTGTCTCCTTCTGAGGGAAGTCCGTGATCAGTTGCACTGCTCATGTCTTCCCACTGGCAAATTTCTTATTCTCATTGTTCTTTGGGACCACAGGGCAGTGGGGCAGTGTGGGGAGCAACTGAAGCTGAGGACTGATCACATGATCACACATGCAGGACCAGAGCAAGGCCAGCCTCAGAAACACTGAGCACCCAGGGAAGTCGCACGCGTGAGCTCCGCTACTCTCGAGAACGGTGTGTAGCTGAAGGAAGTCATGTGGGTAAGCGATTAGCTGGAGGAGTTTCGCATGACTTTGCACTGTCCCAGGGTATAAATAAACCTGATGCAGCTGTGATGGCCCTCCTCCTCCTCCTCTTGCTTTTTCCTTTCTTCTCCTTCCAACAGGAGTCAGGGCTACATCTGGCCTCAGTCTTCCTATATCCTGACTCTTGTCCTTTTTCTCCATTCTTTTAGCATCTTTGTGCTGGAAACTTTGAGAGCTGTGCAGGATGGGGCACTTGGCCCCTGCATGGGGACCCAGGGAACAAAGGAGCGTATCAGATACAGGTAGGAGGAGACATCTCGCTGTCTGTGCACAAAGAGAAAAAAATCAGTACCAGAGAAGACAGAAAAAGATGATCCAGAGAAGCCGAGGAGCAAAATGGGCTTATTAGAGCCCAAAAGGAGAAATGGGCAACTTTATCAGGTGCTAAACAGGAGGCAGACAGGTTCTCAAGAACAATAGCTGTATATACAATTCATCATTCTATTACAGATTCCTGGACATAATTTTCTCTGTGGACCTGGATCAAGGAGCATCTCAAAGGTCCTGTGCCTGTTGAGGTGACCACACAGAATGTGACTCCAAGCACTGTTTTAAAATTAAGACCCAAGCAGAAAACTGATGTCCAAGCAACAGTCCCGTAAGTCCATAGAGCTTAAACCCTCTAGCTTTGCTCAATCAGGTAAGAAAAGAGTTGCGGAGTACAAAATACAGGTAAAGCATGGGTAAGCAAGGGCATTACCTATCCTGGGGACTCTGAGAGCGCCACTGGAGCTGGCAGGGCAGTGCTACTGCAGAGGTTCACTCTGCCTGTTCTCTGGAAGTCTTATGGAAAGGCTAAGCACCCTCACTTTTCCTTACCCAGCAGTCCTAAACAGGAAGCTCCTCTTTAGGCCACAGCAGGTGGAAAGGAACCTGCAGTGCAGCATTGTTAGGTTTCCTAACTCCTGCTTTCTATGAGTTGCTACCAAAGTGATTCAGCAGTTTTATGGGGAAAAAACGAGTCCAAACAGAAGCTATGGCTGAAGGACCCCAGAGACATTTGTAAACAAGATGTATATTTTTATTTATTTTTGAGCACAAGGATAAGAAAGATTGTCCCCTGTATTAAAAAGCCTCCTAACCTGCTTTAATTTATCCTTTTATCCTGTCTCTTGTAGATATGACAGATTTAAGGATGGGTTGAGAGAAGTATTACTATTTTCCTGCTATGATCGCTCAGAATGGGCATTTTCATGTATAAATCAGGACCTAATTCTCTCTTGTTTTCAGTCTATTTTCACTTTGATTTCTACCAGAAAAAATAAAAGACAATTCAACTTTAAGAAATCTAAATTGGGCCGGGAGTTTAGCTCAGTGGCATAAGCGCCTGCCTTGCAAGCATGCAGTCATGAGTTTGATCCCCGGTACAAAAAAAAAAAAAGAAAAAGAAAAAGAAAAAGAGATCTATATTAATTCTAATTGTTTTTCAAATTAACAAAAATATATATATATATTTTATGTATAGTATATATATGTATGTAGTAAGATACATGTGAAGTATATACACTTATATATAAATAAATTTCAAACCCTCTAACTATATATATTATAATATACTGTAATATCCAAATTTTAAAAATGTTTTAATTGCTTCCCTGCAGATATTCATTAATAGTGTAGTTATATTTTTTATAATATAAACACTTGCAAAATGATCGTCTTTCAAGTAGTTTTATTTGTTGAACTTTATATAATCAGCATGAGTTTGACTTCAGATTCCTTAGGTAAAAAACAAAATAATTTATGTCATTACGTCTATTGGTAATATTACCAGAACAAATCTCAACAATAATGTAGCAATTCACAGTCTATAAGCAAAACATATGAAAGCCTTATAGATTTATAATAATGTATATAGCACTGTTTTTACAACTAGATATTCTCTTTCATTTAATGCTATCATTTGATGGATACATTAATGGTACTTTATTGAGTTTTTAAGATTTTTACATCCCCATTGAGATAGTTGGCTATGCTTTCATTTGTACATTTAAAACTTGCTATCTTAGTTACTGTTTTCTCCTTGCTGAGTCAAAATACCAGATAACCAAGGTCAAGGAAGAAAGAGATTATTTAGCTCACAGCCTGTGGAGGTTTCAGTCTGTAATCAGTGGCTCCAAGGCAGAGTGGCATGGCACAGGGGCAACACCTCAAGATGGCAGAAGACAGCAAAAGCAACAAGAGCAAAAAGAGGAGAGCAAGCTTCTCTTCTTCCCTTATATTTTAAGCAGGCTGCCTACTGTCCCACACCATCTCTGTGCCCTCCCCTTGCACAGGCTCAGGATGTTTCTAAAGTGAGGACACTGGCCCTTTTGGCTGAATCCCTTGGTTAAGCTTCTAAACTGCTCAGTCCTCCATTTGACACAATGTATCAGCCATTAAACTTGTGTTTTCCTATGAATTTTTTCTTATTTATAAATTTCCTTTCATACTATTTGACAAAGAGATAATTTTTACGGTGAAAAAAACGACAGCCACTTTGTCTCTTCATAGTTTACATTTCCTTGACTATGATTGAGTAGTATAAGTTTTCATGTGTTCATGACAAATTTCACTTTATCTTCTGTGTTATTTTTGTTTTCTTTCAAGGTTGTAATATTACTTTGCTTTTTGATATTCAAAATTCATTTTTTATGTTGCACAGGAATCTTCTGTTCTTTTTGGGCTGTAATGATTTTTGTCATGCATTTTCTTTTTATAATGAAATGTATCCACGTTTTCACTTATGAAATCTGAACATATAATTCTAATTTTAGAAGTCTCTCCCATGTCAATTTTATGTACAGAATTCTGTAAATTTAACTCGTTATTTTACTTTTCAGCACATGTTTTTGTTAAACCAGTAGGTCACGATCTGTAGTGACCCACTGCAGCTCTAGAAGTCCCTGGGGGGCAGGACGATGAGAGAATGAGAAAATAAAGAGACAAAAACTGGGATGATGTGGAGCCCTTACTCTCCTCACGGGACAGAAGGAACTGTTCAACCCCTGTCGTATGTTTATATTCTCCGAAGAAGTCAATTTCCACCCCACTGCCTAGTGGCTTATTTGCCTGGCTGGCCTGGGCCTCTTGCCTTCTTGGTGCTGGAACAGCTTGTTTACATGGCTTGTTTTGAGTTCACTGTGTTTTCAGGGTTGATCTTGCTTTAGCCCCACACTTGTGATCAGTCTCCATCTTCAATGGCTCCCTACAATGATCTTTCAATTTTGACTCTAAAGACTGAGATTGTTACATTTTGTAAAAAGAAATTAAAAATACATAATTTACAAAAATTCGTACAAGCCAAAAAATATTGCTGTGTTTATTTTTACACTAACAACTGAAAACTATGTTTTGAAAATAATCTATAATGAGTTATCAGTAAAAATGTTATGGAAATCCATTCAACTTGTAGAATGTTTGAAATTTTACAAGAGCAGTTTGAAAGTCTCCTCAGGCCTCAGCTGGGAGAAACAGGAGAATCTCGACTGGGCAGAATGAGTCAAAGGTCAGGAAACTCACAGCTCACAGGCTGAGTGAGAGGTTTCCTGTAAGGAGAGGACAATGCATGGTGACCCATAATGACATCAGGCTTATGGCTGAGCCCGGGGAGCCATTGGGTAAGTGAGACTCTCAGCCCTTTATTCAAATTCGGCACTGTTTGAAGGACCAAGCGGAGAAGCTGTTCACAATCCTTCATTTACAGGTGGCCACAGCCAATTGCAAGACACGTTTCTGATCTTTCATTTACATCTGATGCGAGATCAAGTGAGTCTCTGATAGGACAAATGTCCAGTGCCTTATCTGAATGAGGCAAAGGTCAGTCCAGGTATTTTGGATGTTAAAGACCCCCGGCCACTTTCACCTGCAGAGCATGATTTCTTTCTACTTTCAGCAATTGTACAACCTCATAGCTTTTCAGTGTGTCCTATCCACTTCTTTGTGACACCATGGACACAGAATGAAGTTCCTAGGACATCCAGTCCCAACACAAGATTATTCCAAGATCCATGTCACCTCATTTTAGACATTGATATGTTGTATTTTTCATCTAATTTGACATTTTGATCTCCCATTAATCAGCAAGGGAAGATGTAATTTTAAATTACATTAATATATAAAATTAATATTATAATGA
>PVJX010036341.1:0-17646 GCA_004027295.1 Dolichotis patagonum
AAAAACCTGAAGAGCCTTTTTGTGACTTTGTTGATCACCTCCTACAGGCAACTGAGCGTCTTTTTGGCTCCTCTGAGAACAATCCTGATCTAATCAAACAATTGGCTTACAAAAATGCAAATTCTGCCTGTCAGGCTGCAATTAAACCACATAAAAAGAAAAAAGATCTTTCAGGTTATATTCGCCCTATGGATTTAGACCCACAAACTTATGATATCCTTTCAGCCACTCACCATGTACTTAATCTCACTAAACCTGCTTTAACGCAACATTGCTGGTTATGTATGGACTTAGGCACTTCTATGCCCTTAGCCATCCCCTCCAACTCAACAATTGACCTTTCTCATGACCCACATAATCTTACCTGTAGACCTTCCCAATCATTTCTGGTCCAGCCTCTGATAACACCTAACATATCCATTACCTGCTTACAGGGCTCTCTTCAAAATGATTCCACCCTTATAGATATGGGCCATCTCCTGTCCACTGCCTGTGTCACATTTGTCAATCATACGGGCCCCCTGTGCCCCCCAACAGAACACATTTTTGTCTGTGGCAATAATAGAGCCTATACTTATCTTCCATCCAACTGGACAGGTACATGCATGACCGCTTCCCTCCTGCCTGACATAGATATTGTCCCAGCTGACCAACCTATCCCAGTGCCAACATTTGATTATATTATTGACTGCCAAAAAAGAGTGATAATGCTAATCCCACTCTTGGTGGGAATGGGCCTCACTGGCGCTGTAGCCACAGGGACTGCTGGTCTTGCCGTTGCCCTAGACAAATATTCTGACTTATCTAACCAGCTGTCTAAAGATGTTCAAGCCTTATCCTTCACTATACAGACTCTCCAAAATCAACTAGACTCCTTAGCAGAGGTCGTCCTACAAAATAGATAAGGATTAGACCTACCCACAACAGAACAGGGAGAGATCTGTCTTGCCTTACAGGAAAAGTGCTGCTTTTATGTCAACCAGTCCGGCCTTGTGCATGGAAAACTCCAAGGACTAGAAGATCGACTCCGATAACGTCGGCAACAAATGGCTACTAGCCCCTTCTCCTCCATGTGGGGGGGGGCCTCTTCCCTTATATTGCCCCCCTTCTGGGACCCCTAGCTGCCTTATTGTTATTTCTAACTGTTGGCCCTTGCATCTTCCAGAGGATCATGAGGCTTCTTAAGGATAGAATTGACACATTCATGGCAAAGCCCATTCAGGTATATTATCATCAACTGGAGATGGCAGATCAACAAACTTATCGGGAAACGTTTCCCAAAATGGCCCATATTGATGATGTGGCCCAGATGCCTTGAGGTACTAGACGGGCAGCCAGAGACGGGCAACTTGGACATTTGTGCTACACCACCAGCCACCTAAGACAGGCACAGGACCAACTGCTGTCCTACAGGCCCATGACGGGTAAGGCTCGGTCGGGTTCACATATGGAGTCCATGTCCCAAGACAGGTGCCATCTTCACAAGGCCTGCCATACTCCTGATTTTATAAAATGATAAGGGAGGAGATGTAGGGAGCTGCATGATAGCCTCACTGCTGCCACCCCATCATGCCCTCCTGTGGGCATTTAGTGCGTCTGCCTACATTACCCATGATCTTCTCTGCCTGGCTGGACATGACTTCAACCTATCCGGTCTCTCCACAACATCTCTGCCTGATGATGACAACTTCCTGCCCTCACCCTATATAAACCATGTTCACTTCCTCAATAAACGAGACTTGATTGGAACTGCTCAACTTGTCTCCATCTCTCTTTCCTCTTGCCCTGCCCACCATCCCCGTTCCCCCTCCAGGTGAGACCCACAGACTGATCCACGGGCCGGATCAAGGCTGGACACTGCATACTTGGCAATTCTTAAATTCCTGGTAATCATTTTACACCAGCCTCTCAAGTGCTGGGAGAACAGGCATGTACTACTGCACTGGACTGAACTCTTCCTTCTGGATTTAGTTACTTGTTACTTTGCTGTACCTCAATTTTCATTGCATGTCAAGCATTTCATATATATTCTTTCCCACAGTATCTTCCATCACACCCTAGTACAATTTCTAGTATTCAAGCACAAGGAGATAATTTGGTATCCCTGAGCTATAGGTTTATAGCTACCCTTTTCCTAATTTCCTTGTCTATGGTAAAATCAAATGAACTTTTATTTCCATTAAATTTTAGTAATTCATAAACCTCCTTTCATATTCAACTGAATATGTATGAAACCAGTTTCAAAACTATAAATGCTGTCTGGAAAGAAAGATGATCTTAGTGTTATGAATAACAAGGTGTTTGTGAATGGTGGTATGCAGGCTCCTTCTTTGAACTCTGAATTAAAGTCAGTGAAAATCTACAGTATAGGTGGCCATGCATGGCAGGCCATGCTACAGTTCTGTGATTGCTTTGGCAGTGTGTTATATTCTAGCATCAGTGTTACTGAGTGAATGAATTTGAATGTGCTTAAATTTTTATGACCATGACATGCAGTTAATACTTTAAAGAATGACCTTTATTTAGACTGTTTACAACAGGAGCTGAGATATATCGGATTGTGTGTGTCTCAACTTGAGGACGTTTGTCATTATTTAGGAGACAGTGACCTTTGAGGATGTAGCTGTGAACTTCACGCCAGCAGAGTGGAATTTGATGACTCCATTTCAAAAGCTCTACAGAAGTGTGTTGTGGGAAACGTATATGAATATTACTGCAACAGGTAAGGGTGATATGTTTTATTTATTTATAAGTGGCATTAATTATTGATCAATGATATAGAGTAATATACCTGATAATTATAGCATTTGCTTGTATATATCATATCTGATTATATTTTATGATGAGTATAACTGAAACCAGTGATATTTACTGTAATGTTATAGTGAATTTTTTTATTTCTGTGCCTGTAATACAGGAAGAATATGGCATAATCATAAAATTAAAGAAGAGTACAAAAATTGCTCAAGAAATCTAAGATAATTACCACACATAAGAGAAAAGGAACATTCCTTACATGTCAGTGTGTGAGCGTAAATATTACAAAAAAGGAACTTGAAGAAATGAGATCATGTTATACTTCATTTAACCTCAGAAAAATTTCAAGAGATACACTTGATTTTATTTTCTATTATCTGGGAATCCATAGAAAAGTATTTGAATGTAGGAATCAAAGGTAATGCTTATAATATGTTACAAATAACACTATCCAATCTAAAAGGTTAAAAATTGCCTTCATGTTCAACATCCAGGAAGTATGAGAGTAAATTTACATATTGTATTCAATATGGGAAAATGAGCAAATTGTGACTTTTCATTCAAACTCATCTTCAAAATAACCATTTATGTATAGGTATGAATACTGAGATTCATGATCTGAAAATTTTTTCATTAGAATCAGTATTTGTATATATTTTTAAAGTTTTATTTAAAGAGAAAAAAAACAACCAAACAAAGTGGAAAGAGGGTAGCAACAATACAGATTTCCAAAGGAGAAAGACAAAAAAAAAAAGAACAACAACCACAAAAAAAAGCAAAAACACAAACAAAACACTAAGAAATCACCACTTGATAAGTTACATACTGTCATCATTGGAAATAGTTGCTCAAGTTACAAAATTAAAGCATACAGAGTAGACATTCAAACAGTGAGACTGTTAATGGTTCTGCTCAACATTCCAACAAAAACAGCAATATGATCATCTGTCTTACACACTTAAACACACATGCAGTTATATCCTTTAGAGCATTATCTTGCCTCTCTTTTTTTACAGTAGCAAATACACATTTTGGGTTCTATTACTCCTACAGTTCTTATTACTTTGTACACTAGAGACAATGTGATATTCATAAATATGATTCTTATTTATTTCACTAATGAGGATAGTCTCAATTTGTCTCCATTTCCCTATGAAGGGGTCAAGATCATCCTTTTTTATAGCTGAGTAATATTAAATTGTACAGAAATACATCTTTTTTACCCACTCTGCAGTTGAGGGCATCTAGGTTGTTTACAAGATTTAGCTATTACAAATTGTGTTGATATGAACGTGGGTGCATATATATCACTGTGAAATGACCTTTTCAGGTTTTCTTGGAAAATAACCTGGAAGGGAATAGCTGGGTTAAATGGAGCTTCCAGTGCTACTCTTCTGAGAATTCTCCATACTGATTTCCATAGTGACTGCACCAGTCTACTCTCCCACCAACAGTGGAGCAGTGTACATTTTTCCCCACAGCCTCCCCAACATTTGTTATCAGTTGATTTCTTGATGGCAGCTATTCTTTCCAGAGTGAGATGAAATCTCAATGTTGCTTTAATTTGCATTTCTCGAATGACCAGTGATGGTGAACAGTGCTTCTTGTATTTATTTGCCATTTGTATATCTTCATCAGAGAACTGTGTGTTCATCTCAGCTGTCCATTGGTGGAGAGGGTCTTTGAATTTGAGGGGGTTGATGTTTTTTCAATTCTTTATATGTTCCTGATATAAGTCCTTTGTCTGAGGGATTGCTGGTGAAAATTCTTTCTCATTCTGTGGGTTTTCTTTTCACTCTGATAGTGATTACTTTTGAAGTGCAGAAACTTTTCAATAATATGAGATACCAGTTATTGATTCTCTGAAGTGTTTCCTGTACAGTTTGCATTTTGTTCATGAATTCTCTACCTACCCCTATGTCTCCAAGACTTCTATGTACCTTATCTTCTAGTAGATTTACTGTTTCTGTTTTAATGTTTATGTCTTTGATCCATTTAGACTTTATTTTTTTGCATGGTGATAGGCATGGATCTAGTTTCAGTCTTCTGCATGTGGAGACCAAATTTTTCCAACACTATTTATTAAAGAAGCTATCCTTCCTCCAATGAAAATTTTTAGCCCCTTTGTGAAATATCAGGTGGCTGAGTGTCTTTGTACCTATACTTGCAACTTCTAATCTGTTCCATTGATCCTCAGATCTATTTCTTTGCCAGTACCATGCTGATTTTATTACTGTGGCTTTGCAGTACACTTTTAAGTCAGGAATTGGATGACTCCTTCTTTGCCTGTATTTTCCAGAATTGGCTTTGCTATTCTAGGTTTCTTCTGGTTCCAAATGAATTTTAGGAGTGTTTTCTCTAGATCTGTGAGCTATGACAATGGTATTTTGATTGGGATTGTGTTAAATGTGCATAACAGTTTTGGGAGTATGGCCATTTTTACAATGTTGGTTCTTCCTAGCCAAGAGCATGGAACATCTTTCCATTTCCTAATATCCTCTTCGATCTCCTTTTTTAGTGTAGTATAATTTTCAGTATATAGGGCTTTTACATTTTTAGTTAGGTTGATTTCTAAGCATTTCATAGTTTTAGATGTTATTGTGAAGGGGGTTATTTCCATAATTTCTCTCTCAGTGAGGTTCTTGTTTGTGTACCAGAATGCTATTGATTTTTGAGCATTGACTTCTTATGCAGCTACACTGCTGATTAGGTTCATTACCTCTAGTAGTCTTTTAATGAAATTTTTTGGGTCTTCTATATAAAGCATCAAGTCATCTGCAAATAGTGATAATTTAACTTCTTCCTTTCTATCTTTATTCCTTTTTTTTCTTTCTCTTGTTTGATTTCCCTGGCTAGTGTTTCCAGAACTATGTTGAAATGGAGGGGTGACAGTGGACATCCTTGTCTTGTTCCTGATTTTAAAGTGTAAGCTTTCAGTTTTTGTCCATTTAGTATAATATTGGCTGTTGGTTTGTCATAGATGGCCTTTATGAAGTTGAGGTAGACACAGTGTATTCTGAGTTTCTGAAGGGAATTTATCATGAACATGTGTTGGACCTTATGGAAATCTTTTTCCGCATCTATTGATATGACCATGTGGTTTTTGTTTTTGGTTCTGTTGATGTGGTGTATTACATTTATTGATTTGCATATATCAAACCATCTATGCATTCCTGGAATTAACCCCACTTGGTCATGATGTATAATATTCTATGTGATTTGCTGCATTCTATTTTGCAGTATTTTATTGAGTATCTTTGCATCAATGTTCATTAGTGATATTGGGGCTATGGTTCTCCTTTTTGGTCGGGTCTTCCTCTTGTTTTTGGTATCAGAGTAATACTCGCCTCTAGGAATGAATTATGGAGGATTATTTTCTTTTCAATTTCATTAAAGATTTTAAGGAGTATTGGCATCAAGTCTTCTCTAAATGTCTTATAAAATTCAGCTGTGAATCCATCAGAACCTGGGCTTTTCTTTGTTGGTAAGTTTTTTATTATGTTTTTAATTTCAATAGCTGATACTGAATTATTCAAAATTGCTGGGCCACCCCATGGCGGGGAAACTTGAAGCAAGAGCATTTCCTGAGATCTGCGCCATGTTGGAACTTAGGGCACTGAGCCAACCAGTAACCAGCCTGCCGCCCTGGTAAGTGACTGTGGTCTGGCAAGCCACGGCCACCCCAGGGCAGGGAAACAAGAAGCAAGAGCGTTTCCTGAGACTCGCGCCATGTTGGAACTTAGGGCACTGAGCCAACCAGCAACCAGCCTGCTGCCTACTGGGGCGCGGACTTAGAATCAAACATACCACCCCCCAACCCCCACGTTAACAATTGGGATCCAGGGATCTGGGTATCTCTTATTAGGTGACCATATTTGGTACAGCAAGTCGGGGGAGTTTCCTTCTACTATCTCTGAAGGCAGATATTTTTATCGCCATTTTGCTTTGTCCTGAGTAATGGTGTTGCTCTATTCAATACTCTGTGTTGATGTGTTCTATAATGTTGTGTATTTCTTTGATTTTGCTGTGCCTAGTAGAACAACAACTATTGTGAAGACAATGAGATATATAATGTTGCCTATTACTGTTGTCCTGGTGACCTGCTGTGATGTTCTGTGCCAATTTCACTATACTGTCTCAATTGGCTTTATTCCATCCTGGTTTTTTTGTAACTGTTTGCAGCCTCACTGTGTGTTCACTTTCTATGCCTTAATTTTGTAACATGAACACCTATTTCTGGGAGGACAGTATGTGGTTTGTCAACTAGTGATTTATGGGGTTTCTTTTTTTTTTGAGGTTCTGTATTGTTTCTACCCTTTTTTCTGTATTGCTTTTTTTTCTCTTTAAATAAAATTTTAAAAAATTGCTATATCTTCTTGGTTGAGCTTTGGTAGTTCATATGTTTCTAGAAATCTGTCCATTTCCTCTGTGTTTTGGTCTCCATGTGAGTAGAAACGTTCAAAGTAGGTATTCATGATCTTTTGAATTTCCAAGGGATCTGTAGTAATTTCCCCTTTTTGGTCCTTATTGCATGAATTTGAGTTTTTTCTTTCTTTTTCTTTATAAGGTTAGCTAGAGATTTGTCAATTTTGTTTATTGTCTCAAAAAACCCAGCTTTTTCATTCATTAATTTTTGTAGTGTTTTTTTAGTTTCAATTGCATTGATTTCTGCTCTAATCTTTAAAATTTACTCTCTTCTCTGAGCTTTAGATTTAACTTGCTCTTCTTTTCCTAGATGCTTGAGATGCAGCATTAGATTGTTTATTGTGCTCATTCTGTTTTCTTGATATGACAATTTATTGCTATATATTTCCCTCTTAAGACTACTTTTATTGCACCCCACAGATTACAATAGGTTGTTTCCACATTTTCATTGAATTGTAGGTATTGCTTTATTTCTTCTTTAATTGCATGTGTAGCCCACTCATTATTCAAAAGGTTGTTATTTAATTTCCATATATTTATGCCAGTTTGGCACTTTCTTTTGCCATTAATTTCCAATTTCAGGGTGCTATGGTCAGATAGTATGCATGGGAAAATCTCAATACCTTTGCATTTATTTAAGAATGTTTTATAGAATAATATATGGTCTATTTTGGAGAATGTCCTATGGGCCACTGAGAAGAACGTGTATTCTGATGTGATTGGCTGAACATTCTGTAAACATCTACTAAGTCCAATTGCTCACAGGTATGATTCAGTTCTATTATTTCTTTGCTGATTTTTGTCTAGTTGATCTATCTCTGTGACAGTGGGCTGTTAAGTTCACCTGTAATAGTTGTGCACTTGTGTATTTTGTTTTTCTTGTCCTTTAATATCTGTCCTTTATCATTGGGTGCACCTATATTTGGTGCATGTGTGTTTATAATTGTTAGTTCTTCCTCTTGAATTTTTACACTTAAGAGTATGTAGTAACTTTCTGTGTCTCTTTTAATCATTTTAGATTTGAAGTTCACATTTTCTGCAAATGGAATAGTTACCCCCACTTTTTTCTGTGTTGCTATTGCATGGAATACAGTTTTCAATCCTTTGACTTTTAATCTATGAGTTTATTTTTGAGTCAGATGCATTTCTTGTATACAGCATATTGTGGGATCATGTTTCTTGATCCATTCTGTCAACTTGTTTCTTTTGATATGTGAATTGAGCCCATTTACATTTACAGATATCACTGATATGTACTAGCTCGACTTTGTCATTTTGTGTTACTGTTGTTAGTTTCCTGCTTTTGTCCCTTGTTTACTTTCTTGTCCAGCCTGGTGATTTCTTTCTGTTGTTGTTCTGGTGATTATGGTCATTTTTATCTCTATCTAAGATGTCCTTCAGCACTCTTTGTAAGGTTGGTTTGGTGGATATGAATTTCTTGAGTTGTTCTTTATCATGGAAGTATCTTGTTTCTCCATTAAATCTAAAAGACAGTTTTGCTGGGTATGTCAGTGTGGGTTGAAAGATATTTTCTTTTAGGGCTTGAAATACTTCACTCCAAACTCCTCTTAACCTGAAGTTTTGTGCTGGGAAGTCTACTCTGATTCTATTAGGCTTTCCTTGGTAAGTGAGTTGTGCCTTTTCTCTAACATCTTTTAGTATTCTGTTTTTATGCTGTATGTCTGAGGTCTTAATTATCATACGTCTCAGTGTAGGTTTATGTTGGTTATGACTGTGTGGCATTCTATATGCCTCACTTATTTGTAGATCTGATTTTTCCCCCAAGTTTGAGAAAATTTTTGCCATTATTTCTGTGAACAGCTTAGATATATCCTTTGCATTGTCTCCTGCCACCTCACTAATGCCTATTAGTCTAACATTGTTTCCCTGGCATCATCTTGTAGCTGTTGAATTGCAATTTCATGCTGATTTGTTGTTTTTATAAGTTCTACATTTTCAAGATCGCTATCTGCAATCTTGTCCTCAGGGTCCGAAATTCTATCCTCAGCTTCATTTAAATGGCTTTGCAGGCTTTCAATGCAATTTTTTGTTTTTTGCATGTCTCTTTCAATTTGTTTCATTGATTTTGCTTGTTTTCTACATTGTTCATTCCACGTTTCAATCAATTTCCCATGCTCCTCTAGTGTCTTATCTATTCCTTCTCTAGCTATGTTGATCAGCACATTTATTAAGGTTGTTACTTTTTTCTTTACGTAAGACATTATTTCTAATTTGGATTCCTCTATGCACTAATGGATTTGTTTCTTTACTTCATTTGTTATCTTTTCAGAGATTTCTGGTGTATGAATTTTAGGGTCCTCTATTCCACCATCACCTGTACTTGACCCTGATGCACTACATGTTCGGTTTTGCATTTTGCCTTTTTGTTTAGTCATTTTCACCTTTTGGGGAATTTCTGGTCTTTTGATTCCAACAGTCACAACATTCTGCAGTGTGTGTTTCAGGGTTCCATTGTGTGGTTAATGTTTGTCAAATTTGTGGGTACCACACTAAAGAGGAGATCCAGTCTCCTGAATTCCTCCTACCATGCCTGTTGGGGCAGTCCTATATTTTTTCTGGGCTTACTAGCACAGAAGTATTGATGTAGGGCAACTCTTAGTTCCTGCTGTTGTTATATTTTCAGGTTATTGCAGGTCACCTGGTCTCCTTAACTATAGTGTTTTTGTCTGCTGAGGCCCTACTGTGTCACTGGGGGTCTCATAAGTTCTTTTCATTTCCTCTAAGTTGGACCGGGGTGATATTGGCACACTCCTCAACCTGTTGGATGTTCTCTGTATGGAGGAGGGTGTTACCCACTCTCTTGCCAAGTTAGCCAAGGTCTTACACTTGGAAGGAGTTTCACTTCCACTCCTATTTACCCACTGCAGACCTCTACTATATGGGAAAACTCACCACACTGACTGAAGCCTGCTGAGGTATTCTGTTTGTGTGAGGTGCTCCTGAGCCTTTCATTAAGCCAGCATGGTAGTCCATTGTATTCCAATTTTCCTGGTGGAAGGGCAGGTCCAGCACATTTGATCACAGGCAGCTCAGGCCTGTTGCATGCTTCCTAGATGTTCGTGGATGAGGGGGATCCAGCAGCGGCAGTCCCAGGCACCTCAAGCCCTCTGGTACTGGTCGCTGCAATGTACCCTGGGGGCAAATGGTGGACCCAGCACTCCTGAGCAGCCCCAGCTCTCATCAGGTCCCCGCAATGTTCCCAATTCCAAACAGACCAGGCCGAGGTGAAGGTCTCCACACCGTACCCAGTGCCAAACAGCCCATGCCAAGCTGCCAGTCTCCACAAAGTTCCCAGTCCAGAAGAGTCCAGGCTGAGCTGCTAGTCTCCACCTAGTATCACTACTTAAGATAAAAATGAATGCTACTGTTATAATAAGTACTTTGATAATACCCTAAAGAATGTTGAGCTATTCATGTTTAAAATTTTCATACATTGGTGATGGACACATAAAACAGAAACATGGTAATCAGTATTCAGAGATCTGAAAATCAAAATAACATTTTTCATATTGTTCCAGGTGTACCTCCACTGGTATATATTGTATTATTTTTTAACTTTTGAGCCATGATTTTATACTGTAGTTCAGGTTGACTTTGAATTCTCTGTGTAGCCCATACTGGCCTGAAACTCAATGCAATCCTCTTGCCTCTGCCTCTCAACTGTTGAGTAGGTTGTACTCTGTCATTATGGGCAATGATTCTATTCTCTCAGAATATTTTCAAATACATTAAAATCATCAAATGTGAGTGATCCACACAGTGTGATGTTCAATGTAACATACGAAAGGGAATTTACAATATCTAATACAAGAATAAACTCACAGTAACTATGCTCTGGGAAGAGCCCAGATGACCATCACTAGATGCCTGGGTAAAGAAAATGTGGAGTCAGCTCTGCATGGTGGTGCATTCTTGCAATTCCAGTACTCTGGGAGGATAAATCAGCAGAATTACAACTTGAAGTTCAGCATGAGCAAGTTCATTGTCAATAAGAATCTCTCTCCAAAAAACAAATAATGGATCAGAAAATGTAATTAGTCTAAGACTTGTGTTTAACTCTACACTAGAAAACATATGCTATAGAAGACACCATGACATCATTTCCTAAGAAACAAAAAGAGTTGGGCCTTAAGTAAAATAAATCAAACACAGATGTGGAAATATCTCATGCTTTCTCTTAAATGGGAAATTAAAATCATATTTGAGGTGTAAAAGTAAAGACAGATACTACAAGACCAGAAATCCTTACTTTCTGTCTATGAGAAAGATGATCAGGCTAAATGGACAAGGGGAGGAATGAAGACCTGAGGAGCTAATAAAAATCATCAATGTTTCAGAGTCATTTATACTGATCTCCAAAGAAGATATTATGTATTGGAATCATATACAAATAAAACATTGCCAAATGAAAGCCATCCATATTTGAATGAATAATACTTTGAAAGAATTAATGCAGGGCAATGTTTCAGTTACCCATCAGAATTACTTAGCAAAAATCAAAACACACTTGTCATTATAAATCTCAGTTGTTAATATGTAGCCCTTTCCATTGTGATTGATATCTTTCTTTGTATTTCTTTACAGATATGATGAAGAAAATTATTTGAGAATTGAAGAGCAGCAATATCAATGTAGTGAAGATGTAAAGACCTGCAGTGATTTTCAGTCCTTTCAGATGCATGAAATGAGGAAGACTCGACAGAGGCTCTGTCAATGTTGGCAGTGTGGGGAGGACAGCTGTGATTTAGTGAACAAGCTCAAACTGGGCAGAAAACCTTTGTAGGTAAGAAAAGTTTGAAAGCCTACACAACACCTAACAATGTGAAAATCCATGAAAGAAATCACAGTTTGAGGAACTCATGTGTACAAAACACTATGATAATAGTTCTGTTTCTTCATAGCATATTGAAAAAGATATTAGAAAATATGGTGGAGAGAAACAATATATAATTGAGAATTGTGCAAAAGCATTATATCACAGTAATTCCTTTAAAAAACATAAAAATATTCACACTTGGGAGAAACCATTTGTATGTAAGCAATGTGATAAATCTTTCAGTCAAAATGGTCACCTTATTATATATGAAAGAATTCACACTGGGGAGAAACCCTATGCATGCAACAAATGTGGGAAAGCATTCAATACAGCCTCTCATTGTAAAAGACATTATAGAATTCACACTGGGGGGAAACCATATATATGTAAGCAATGTGGGAAATTTTTCAATCAAATTAGTAACCTTATTACACATGAAAGAATCCATACTGGGAAGAAATCCTATGTATGCAACAAATGTGGGAAAGCATTCAGTACACCCTGTGGTTATAAACTGCATGAGAGAAGTCACACTGGGGAGAAATCATATGTATGCAACAAATGTGGGAAAGTTTTCACTACAGCCTCTGTTTGTAAAGCACATGATAAAATGCACACTGGGGAGAAACCATATGTATGAAAGCAATGTGGGAAATCTTTCAGTCTAAATAATACCCTTATTAAACATGAAAGAATTCACACTGGAGAGAAACCCTATGTATGCAGCAAATGTGGGAAAGCATTCAGTATAGCCTCTCACTATAAAGCATATTATAGAATTCACACTGTGGAGAAACCATATGTATGTAGACAATGTGGAAAATCTTTCAGTTGAAACGGTAATCTTGCTATATGTGAAAGAACTCACACTGAGTAGAATCTCTTTGGATACAAACAATGTTGCAGATCTTTCATGATGCAGAACTGCTGTAAATAAATCAACCTTATCTATCTATGTAAGAAATTTTCAATATCTTTCAAATACTGTGATAATTTTTGTGTATATGAAAGTATTCACTCTGTAGAAAAGCCCTATCTCTATGAGAAATGAGTAAATGGATTTGTTGATAAATTCTCACGTTGTAAACATAAAAGATCCCACACTGAGAAGAAAACCTATGAACTAAGTAATGTAGGGAAAATTTCCACAACAGGAGAAATTGTCATTACAAGAAAGAAATCCCTCTGTGTAATAATTCTTGAATCTGAACAACGGTGAGGAGCATTTAGAGAAACCAAGTTGCCATCGAATAGAGGAATTATGCAATTAAGAAATCCTAGGTATGTAGGCAGTGTTGAAAAGATTTGCTGCAGTGTTTCCCTTTTGCAAACATAAGATTCCCTACACACTGAGGAGTAATTACATATAAGAAATAGATGGTAATAGGTCAGCTGACAGAGCTGCTAATCTTTTGGCTGATGTCATCTTGTGTCCTGAGCCTCTGTATGCAAAGTGGGAAACCATTCAGTATTCATGGTTATTGTCAAGCATGTGAAAATAACCATAATTAAGTGAAATTATATATTTGTGACTATTTTGAAAATACTATGAAAATTACACATGGATATAAAACCTGTAAAAATAATATAAAATTATTGCTGTCAATATATGTTCATAGATATGTTTGCAAAGCTCCTTGAAACAGTTATCCTAAAATGTTTTCATATATTTTTTCATAAATGACATACAAATATGTGACCTTTTTGTCTGTAGGCTTAATTAAAAAATTACAGTTGTTAAACCAAATTTATGTACCCTGAATCTTTTTTCCCATTTTTGATCCACTAATGTCCTGTCTTGATAGATGACACCCACTTATCTCATGACCATTTTTCCCACCATAAACTGTAACTCATATCAGTTTACCAAGAAGGGTCTATACATTCATATTCAAAATTGTCCTTGTATTCTTCGCATGTATCTATGTAACCATCCTTATGGTAAGATATATTGTCACAAAATCAAAGGCAGGTTCAGTCAAGGTCAGAAACAAGAATGAATTTAAATTAGGGAGAAATGGATGCAAGAAATGTAGAAAAATGTTCAGTACACAAACAAGTTATAAAATACATGATAGAGTTCAAACTAGGGAGAAACCTTATGTAGGTGAATAATGTGGAAAATCTATCAATCAGTATTGTAACCTTGTCCATAAAATAATTCACACTTGGGAGAAACCTTATTTAAGACATATTAAAAAGGATCTCATCATAATCCACATTTTCTAGACAAAGAAGATCTCACAGAGGGAGAAACTTTATGTATGTAAGCAATGTGGGAAATCTACCAGCCATACCCATAGCTTGCTAATGAATCAAAGAACTCAAAATGGGAAGAAACCCTGCTGAGGTGAGAAATTTTGGAAAGTATTCAGTTCACACAGTTACTGACAAACACATGAAAGAACCCACAGTGGGGAGAATCTGTGCATGTAAGCAATGCAGCAAATGTTTCCACCACCAGTGATTGTGATGACATGAAAAAATTCACAAAGGGACTAACCCTATGAATTCCAACAAAGGAGAAAAGCATTCAGTGCACAAAGAAGTCATCAAACAAGAAAATAATGCACACAAGGGAAAAACTCCATGTAAGTAGCGAATGTGAGAAAGATTTCTTGAAAAATTTTCAATTTACAAATGCCAAATTTCCCACACACGGGGGAATAATTTTGTGAAAAAGATATACTGAAAGAAAGTTTGAATTGACAGTGATTCTAACCTCCAAAATGATGTCACGTTGTGGCCAAAGCCTATCTATGCATGTGATGTGATTAAGCACTCAGAATACGTGGGTAGGGTCAAATATGTGAAAGTCAGCACTGTGAAGAGAAACTGTACATATATAAGTGAGTATTTTGAATATATTTTGAAAATTACTCATGTAGCCAAGACCTGTAAAAACATAAGAAATGGATGGCAGTATATATTCATAGATTTTCCAGAGATCAAACATAAAGATGGAGATATCTCAAAGCATATACATTTTCTGTTTCAATATCACACATAATTAGCTGATCTGTTTGTCTGTAGCCTTAACTATTAAAAATCACACTTTTAAAATATAATTCAACTACGCTCAGTGAACCTCAATCAGCCGGCAGGGCCAGGATCACATCCGAGCCCTGATTGCATGTGCCCCAGTGGCAGAATCCCAACGCACACCAGGCAAGCTTGGAACTCCATGCCCAGGCATTAAGACATGCCCTGCATCTGATATCACCCCAAGGTGCATGAGAGGCACCAGCAGGCCTAACCAGACTATGGTCAGTGAACCCCAAGCAGCCAGCAGTGCTGGGAACCCACCCTAGCTCTGACTGTGTGCACGCAGGCTGAAGAATCCCAGTGGGCACCAGGCAACCTTGGAACTCCACAGCTAGGCAGTAAGGCACTCCCTGCGTCTGATACCACCCCAAGGCACACAAGAGGGACAAGCGAGCCTAACCTGACTATGCATAGTGAACCCCAAGCAGCCAGCAGTGCCGGGAACCCAGCCTGCTCTCTGAATGCACATGCTCCTGTGAAATCCCAGTGCACAGGGAAAATTTGGAACTCTGCCAAGAGGAACCTTGGACTACAGTGGACTATCTGCTGGCCTAAAGGGTGATTAAGTGGCTGCCACAATGAAACAAGATCTCAGCTGGCTTCAGTGAGTGTGGTGAGTATACCCCTAAAAGAGCTGTACTGTGGGTAAACAGGGACAGTAATAAAGCTCCCTCCAACTAACTGAAAGACCTTGGTAAGTCTGACAAGAGTGAGGGTGATCCCTTTCTACATCAGGCAGAAAACATCAGGCAGAGTGAGGAGTGTGCCGAGAAGGACTCCCCCAACTTGAGGAAAATCAAAAGGGCTTATGAGACACACAGGCACACAATAGGAGCACACTAAGGCCTCAGCCGACACAAACACTATAGACATGGAGATCTCATGAACTGGAATAACCTTAAGATAAAGTAATAGCAGGAATTAAAAGTTGACCTACATCAATACTATTAGACTTGTCAGACCAGGAAGAATACAAGACTCACCCAACAGGCCCTGCAGCAGGAATTCAGGTGACTGACCCAGCTATACATCATGGGACCCAGCAATTGGATGAACATAAACCTTACAGTAGGACATGAAGATACACATTACCAGCAGTTGATGCTAGTGGGTCTGAAAACACTAACTCAAAAGGGGAAAATGGCAAAACAAAAAAGCAAAATGCAATCTCAAACATCAAGTCCACCAGATACAAGTACAGGAGACATTGAAAATAGAAGACCCCAAAAGTAACACACTGGAAATCTCTGAAAAGTTAGTGAATGAAATAAAAACACAACTCCATGAGGCCATAGAAGAAATCAAATCAGAAGTACTCTCCCATGTAAAGATAGAAGTAACAGGGGCCGGGGATTTAGCTCAGTGACATAAGCACCTGCCTTGCAAGCAAACAGTCATGACTTCAAACCCCATAACAAAAAAAAAATAGATATAAGTAACAACCTTAATAAAGGAGTTGCTGAGAGCAGCTAAAGAAGAAATAGAGAAAAAGGTACAGGAGCATAGGAAACTGATTGAAACCCTGAATGAACAATACAAGCAGAATTCATGAAGCAAACTGAAAGAGATCCAAGAAACAAAAAATTCAATTCAAAGCATGCTTTGAAGTTTAAATGAAGCTGAGGATAGGATTTTGGACCTTGAGGACAGGATCACAATTAATAATCATGAAAGGATAGAACTTTTAAAAATAACAAAGCAGCATGAAATGACTATACAGAAGCTTCAAGGTGATGCCAAGAGCAATAATATAAGATTCATAGGCATTAGTGAAGATTCTGATGTCAATGCAAATGACATATCCAAAATATTCACAGAAATATAGGAGAAAATTTCCCAAACATGGGAAATATATCTGATATGCAGATAAGTGAGGCAAATAGAAAACCAAACATTCAAAACCATCATAAATCTACAGCCAGACAAATAATAATAAGATCTCAGACATACAACTTGAAAACAGAATACTAAAATTAGAATTAGAGAAAAGAAACAGGTCATCTATGGATGAAAGCCCATTAGAATCACAGCAGACTTTTCAGCACAAAATCTCAAGTCAAGACTTGATTGGAATGAGATATTTCAAGCCCTGAAATAAAACAACTTTCAACCCAGACTGATATATCCAGCAAAATTCCATCCAAATTTAATGGAGAAACAAGTTACTTCCATGGCAAGGAACAATTGATGAAATTCATGTCCACCAAACCAACCCTAGAGAGAGTGTTGAAAGACATATTAGACAGACATGAAAATGAGCAAAATCCCAAGCACAACAGAAAGAAACCACCAGGTAGAAGAAGAAATTAAATAAGAGGGAAAATCAGAAAGCAAACAATTGGAACATAACAGAGCAAAGTCTTCCCAGTACATATCAGTGATGTCCATAAATGTAAATGGCCTCAATTCAACTATCAAAAGAAATAGGTTGACAGAATGGATCAAGAAACATGATCCCACAATATGCTATATACAAGAAACACATCTGACCCAAAAGGAAACTGATAGTTTAAAAGTCAAAGGATGGAAAACAGTATTCCATGCAACAGGAACCCAGAAAAAAGCAGGGATAACTATTCTAT
>PVJX010036342.1:0-17655 GCA_004027295.1 Dolichotis patagonum
ACACACACACACACACACACACACATGCTTTAAAAAGTGAGAAGATGAGCAAACAAGTAGACTTTGAAAATACAGTTGACGAAGAAGCAGCCAATCCCACCCCTGTGAGCCCAATGGCCACCATCGGGGACCTGTAACCAGCCCAGGCCAGGAGAACCAGCCAGCCACACCTTGGAGAAGCTGCGTGTGTCTGGAGAAGCCCTCCCATGCCCCATCGGCTTCCCGGGAACTTGGGTCAGGAGAAGCCCAGGTGCTCGGCCCATTCCCCTGCATGCGGACGGGCAGCCAATACGGGAGGCAGCTGGGAGCCCACAGCCGGCTCGTCTGGAAGAAACCAGGGAAATGTCAAGACAACAGAGCAAAAGGCAATCTCAGGCCTCCCACCCACACAGAACAAATCCAGGAGACACAGACATGGAAGACAGTGGAAATGGCACACCTGAAATTTCTGGGATGATGGCAGCTGAAGTAAAGAAACCTCTTCGTGAGGCTGTAAAATAAATCAGATCGAACCCGACCCCGCCGCTGTCTACACCCCACATCCAGGGTTCTGCGGCCTGCGGACAGCCCAGTGTGGGACTCCCAGCCTCCGCCGTGGGGTGCTCTGACTCCCCCAGAAGCCCCTGTGTTTGCGGGGCTCATTGCAGATTCCTTCTGCTCAGGAGACCCTGCCTCTTCAGCAGGGGCCCCTGGGGCCGGGGAGGGGCCTTGAACCCCACTGTCGCAGCCTGAGATGTGTTTCCGCCTACCAATTTTCCATAGATGGATGTGTGTGAGTGTGTATTTTCCTTGCACGCATGTCTCTGGGTAAACTGCCCATCATCTCTCTGGTAGGGCCCCCGTGATGGATGGGCCATTGCCACGGATCCCTACTGACCCAGATGCGGTGACCAGCCCTTCCTGGCTTGGCATGGAAATGGTGTCCGTGTATCTTTAATGGTGAAGCTCATGGCCTCTGCCTCTTGGGCTTCATCTTAGAAATGCAGTGTCACACAGCCAGGCACAGTAGCACACGCCTGTAATCCCAGCACTCAGGGAGGCTGAGACAGGAAGATTTCAGGTTCAAGCCCAATCTGGGACACTTAGTAAGACTCTATGTTGAAATTTTTAAAAATGTTCAAAGAGTGGAGGAATGTAGCCCAGTGCAAAGGCCCTGGGTTCAATCCCCAGGAAAGAAGGAAAGGAGAGGAAAGGAAGAGAATGTAGGGTCCCAGCCCTCTCTAGGCCCTGCAGACCAACACCCAGCCCAGTCAGTGCGATGAGCCACCCCCGGTCTCAGGCCAACACGCCTGCAAGTTCCTTGCCCTGGCTGCCCATTAGAGTCACCCAGAAATGCTGAAAACCCTACTTCCAGAGCCCAGCTTTAGACGCCACATCAGGACCCGTGGGGGGCCCTTGGGCGGCTGCAGTACAGCCTGAGTGCCAGTCACTGTCCTGCGGCCCTGGACTTGGCCATGACAGAGCCAGGCACCAGCACGGTCTGTCTCTCTCCCGCCCACTGTGTCCGCCCACTGTGTCCTCCCACGCACAAGGTCCTGGCCGGTTCTCAGAAGCTGGGCCAGGCCAGCTCCTCAGAGTGCTGAGCCCCCTGGTGGCACCAGGAGTCACCAGGCGGAGAGACCCACACTCCACAGCTCAGCACCTGAATCTGGGTTTGAAACCAGGGCCTTTGCACTGAGCTATGTCCTCAGCCCTGTTTTATTTTTTTTGAGACTTGGCCTCAGACTTGTGATCCTCCAGCCTCAGCCTCCGAGAGTCGCGATTACAGGTCTGCGATGCCGTGGCCAGTGTGGAGCCTGCATCTTAATGGCCAGTGCAGGGCTCGGGCAGGGGGGACAGGGAAGGAGCCTGGGAGACAGCGTCAGCGGGGGACAGCAGGGGCCCTGGTCATGGCCAACAGCCTTTCAGTGCCCCGGGCGGGAGGCTGCTCTGGGAGCCAGGGAGGCTCGGGGACTGGCCACTTGGCACCACTCCGCCGGCTGCTGGAGAGCCCTTCTCAGCCACGACAACCTCAGGTGTCCCAGACGATGTGAAACATCCCCTCCGGTGGCACCGCTGGGCTGAGGAGCCACCGAGGCAGGATGGCCTGGCTTCCGCTGCATCCCCGTGTCTGCCCAGCCTGTTCTCAGCGACTCTTCCCTGTGACGGCCAGCTCTCCCACCCACCCTCCTTCCTCCCGGCTCCTCTTCGCAGGCCAGTGATTTTCATTCTTCCTTTCTGAGTATGCAAACGCCTCAATCAGCCATTGCCATGGCGACGCTGGTCCTCTCCCAGGCCCTCGCCCTCCCCTCGCCTCTTTTCACCCTGACACTGGCGACATCTGAGTCATCAGAGTGCCACTTTGCCTGTGTGGGCCAATGATGGACCTGGTCCATGGGAGCCCCTGCCTCTTCCGCCACGGCCGGGGAGGAAATCCACCGGCTGCAATTCCGCCCGCCCACTAGGTGGCTCCCTCTCTGGCTCCCATCAGAGGCTCCAGCCCCTCACAACACAGCGGGGCGGGTGAGGACAGCACCTGCGTGTGTGCTCTTATCGTCACAGAGAATGAGAGCTCCTGCACCAGGTCTGCCTGCCTGCTGGGTGCCAGTGTCGGCGCTGGCGTTTCCCTGCACCTCTATCCATGCCCGCGGCTCAGCACCCGCACACCGCCTGCCTTTGCATCTGCCGCAAGGAGGCAGGAGCCGTCCCTCCAGCCACCAGGGGGAGCTGCCCTCACCCCTTCCTTTGCACCCACTCACCCCCAGGCTTGTGGCTCAACGGCAGCCTCATGGTCAGCCACCCATTGCCGACCCCAGAGGGAGAAATGTGCGGCGGTGGCCTGAGCCGCAGCAGTGTTTTATTTTATTTTTTTGAGACAGGATCTCGTCGTGTGGTTCTGGCTGGCCTGGGCCTCACTGTGTTGCCCAGGCTGTCCATGAACTCAAACTCGCAGGGATCGTCCTTCCTCAGCCTCCCAAGTGCTGGGATCACAGGTGTGCGCCACTGTGGTGGTCTCTGATTTGTCCTCAGTTGAAGAGTGGACTGCACAGAACCTGGGCATCTACTCCCTGGTTTTTGTTTTGTTGATTTAAGAGCAGCCTTTTCTTCCTCTGCGACGCAGCGAGCAGATTTACCAGTGATGTGGTGAAGCTGTCTGCGGAGCCTCAAGTCAGTCCTTGGAGAGTTGTAAACACGGTGGCTCCTGGGCACCGCTGGCCTGCAGTGGGGCTGATGGCATTCTGTACGGTGCACAGTTCCATCAGCCATGTCCCGGCCACAGCCGCTCCTAAGAGAATCCTGCCTCACGCTGCAGTCCACATCACGCAGCAGTAGAGAGGATTTCAAGTGTTCCTACACAGAGAAATGAGAGAGGTCTGCCGTGGTGGTCAGGTCTCATGCTAAGCTGGTCGGCGCACTATGTGTGCCCTGGATCAGCCCCCCATGCCCCCCAAACGGTGTGCAGTTATTATCTGTCAAAAAGAAGAATCTGCGTGTGTGCTCTTATCGCCACGACGAGACTTCCGACACGCCAGCCTCTTGGGCTGCACCAGTTTCTTAGGTGGGGGTTTGTGAGCAGCCTCTGCCATCCTCGTGTGTGCACCACGGGCTCCTGGATGGGATTCTGCAGCTCCGTGCTTTCATGCACATGCACACACAGATGTGTGTACACACACAGACATGCACACACACAGAGAGGTGCATATACACAGACATGTACACACAGAGACATGCATACACACAGACACGTGTACACACAGATGTGTACACACAGAAAGATGTATGCACACACAGATGTGTACACAGACACGTGTACACACTCAGACATGTGTACACACAGAGACATATACACACAGATGTGTATACACAGAGACATGTACACAAACACAGAGACATGTGTACACATACACACACAGGTGCATGGAGATATGGAAAGCTGCCTCATTGTCCACACATCCTTCCCCAGACTGCCCGAGCTCTGCCTCCTTGGTTCTGACAGGCAGCAGAGTGCCCTGGCTGGGAAAGGGAATCAGACTGGGAGGTTAAGAGACCTCGTGTGCTGTGAGGTTGCTAAGAGCTAGGGACAGCTGCCAAGGGACGTCATAAGTGCCCGGTGCTGAGTGCTGGGCCCTGGCCACAGCTTAGGACAACCAGAGCCAGAGGCTGGGGCAGTCTGACCTGAGCTGGCAGGGACAGCCCGGTCCCCAGACAGAGTGAGCAGAGCCTGCCCCACTATTTTGACAGTGCCATCAATTTCACCAGCTTCGGCCTGGGGGCTCTGGCCCAGCCGGGCCAGTGAAGCTTGGGAACTTTGCAGTCAGGTCATGTTGAGGTGCTGTGATAGCCTGGGGCCTCTCCTCCAGAACCCCACTTCCTCCTCAGCCAGGGAGCCAAGCCTCCTAAACGCTCTGGGCTTCAGATTTTCCCTGGCTGGTCTGAGGGTCGCTTCTGGCTGCCCACTGACACTTGGTATCCTGTTGATATAGGGGAATGAAACTCCCAACCTACTGGGTCCGCAAGTTGGTGTTCTCTAAAATCGAAGAATGAATTTTAGGAACAACGGAGGTGAAGAGTAGAATATATTTATTGAGAGAAAGCTCCTGTCTGGAGAGAGACAGAAGGGGCCCCGAGTGGGTTGCCCAGGACTCTGTCTTTTCCAGGGACTTTTATAGAGTAAAACCATGGGTTCAAGGTGGGGGAAGACTGGGAACTCACAAGGCAGATGGGCATGAGGTGGGACATAACTATAGTTAGCCAATAAGATCAATAGTTCAGGTAAAATTGATTCCATTAGGGACAAATGGGAAAGCAAGTCATGTAGGAAGCGGGCATTCCTGGGATTGTGACCTTTACCCTAGAGGAATGGGATAGGGCTCCAGGGCAAGAGAACTAATGAGAATATCAATCCCCAGAATGTAGATGCATGTTTGATTTTTGTCTTGAGATCTGGCCTGTTTCTTCTGTTTTGAGATCTGGCCTGCAGCAAGAAGTGTCTCCTCCAAGGTCATCAGACATCTGGACCTCTGTGCCAGCTCCTGAGGGCCTAGCCCTGTCTGACTGCCTACAATATTTCTAACTGGCTCAGCTGCCTGTAACACCCCCCCCCCCAAGAAGAAACCCGAACTGCTGTGAGGGGAAAGGGGCCATGACCAATCGCAAACTTCTTTGAGCTGAACAGGGTCACAGCGTTTGAACGGCAGTGAGAGGTCCTTCTACAGAGATCCTGTCTAGAGGCCCTCGATAGACACCAGGCATTTTTATCTTAGGTGCAAACACAGCTTTAAATCTGGAGGAGACAAATCATGGGAAAGCACTTGTCCAAAAAGAAACAGTTAAGCACGTATGGGCCAAAGCATACAATCAACAAGACAATTATGAGTGTAGTTAAAAGATTTTTATCAAGAGGAACTAGTAATTGCTTTCCATGAGGAGGAGGAAGACAAGGTACAGGGAATCTGAGTCTGACAAGTTGTTAAACTGTTGTCTAATGTCCTGAATAGCTACTGAGACATTAGCAGAGGAATCAGGAATGTGTACACGGCATTCAGCTTTTACAGTTGCACAGGTGACCCCCTGTGCTGCTGTCAGAACATCTGATGCTGTCTGATTTTGAAGGACAGCCTGTAATAAAAGATCATCTGTCTCCTTGTATTTTATTGGGCATCTACTGGCTGTCAGGTAATTTTTCTTTCCATATGGCTGCGTGAGCGTGTAACACTAGGAAACATACTGAGAATCAGGATAAATATTGGCCTTTTGCCCCTTGCTGAGTTGCAGGGCTCTGGTCAGAGCTGTGAGCTCCGCCAGCTGAGCACTGGTCCCAGGTGTAAGTGGGGCACTTTCAAGAGCTTGGTGTAAAGTCACCACGGCATATCCTGACTTCTTTTTCCATTGTCCATGAAGGAGCTGCCATCACAGAAGAGGATTAAACCTGGGTCACTAAGCGGGGTGTCTAATAAGTCTTTTCTGGCTGTATATGTATGAAGAATTACCTGTTCACAGTCATGTTTATCATTTTCAATTTGTTCCTCCTGTTCTGGAAAGAAGGTGGCGGGATTTAAGGAGGAACATGTCTTTATTTGAATGGCTGGTCCTTCTAGACATAGAGCCTGGTATTTAAGAAGTTACTTATCAGACAGCCATAGACTCCCCTAGAAGAAAGGAGTCCTGCCACATTGTGAGGTGTATATACGGTGAGATCTTTGCCTAAAGTTAGCTTGGTTGCCTCTGGCAATAAGAGAGCCACGGCTGCCCCAGCTCTGAGGCAAGCAGACCATCCCTTAGCTACAACATCTAACTCAGGGCTCAGATACCCTATAGGCTGTTGGGCAGGTTCTCGATCCTGTGTAAGGGCTCCCAAAGCCATGCCTGGCCTCTCATCTACATACAAATTGAAATGGCACCCTGTGTGTAGACTGGGGAGGGACACTCCGAAGTGCTTGTTTAAGCTTCTGGAAAGCTTCTTGTGAATCAGGTTCCCAGCATAAGATATGGGTATCTGCCTTTTGGGTCTCTTTTATAAGTTGATGGAGGGGTCATGCAATTTCCCCATATCCTGGTATCCAAAGTCGGCAAAAGCTTGTAACTCCTAGGAATCCCCTTAGCTGTTTTAGAGTTTTGGGCGGTGGGAAGGAGAGAATGGGGTTAATTTTTCCTTTCCTAGCCTTGGGATCCCTTTGGATATAATGAGGCCTAAATACTTTACCTCAAGACAGCAAAGTTGTGCTTTAGATTTAGAGACCCTGTAACCTCTGTGGGCTAGAAAGTTTAGCAGAGCACATGTGCCTTGGCACGTAACAGTATGTCATCTACATATTGTAATATTGTGACCTGGGAAAACTCAAAACTTGCCAAATCATGGGAAAGCACTTGACCAATAAGATGTGGACTATCCTGAACCCCTGGGGAGCACAGTCCATGTCAATTGAGATGCTTGGTCCTGTGGAGTTTCAAAAGCAAAAAGAAACCGAGAATCTGTATGTAAAGGAATACAAAAGAAGGCATCCTTTAAATCCAACACTGAAAACCAGCTGGCATCTTCTGGGATCTGAGGAAGCAGAGTGCATGGACTGGGTACCACTGGGTGAATGGGCGCTACGGCCCCATTTATCAAAAACGAATGTGTAAAAAGAAAGCCATCCCAGTTACAGCCTGAGGGCTGTGAAAAGTACCGAATTTCCTCCTCACCAGTGACTCCTCACTGAGGTGTGGCGACTAGAAGGAGGGCCAGAATTGAGAAGAAGGACCCAGAGACTTGCGCCAGTATCCAGCAATAGGCTGGGATTTTTTCCCTTTATAGTCATGATTACCCGGGGCTCCTCTGTGGAGATGACAGTCCGGCCAGAGGGAGAGAGGGCAGTGAGTACCCGGGGACCCTTCAGTCCTGCTGAACTGATAGGATGGGTCTGAACCCTGGGGCCTTGGCCTCAGAGGGCAGTCCGACCTCCAGTGGTCACCGTTATAGTCGGGGCATGGTCCAGGAGGCTTCTGAGTGCAGTCCCTCTTAAGGTGACCTGGCCTGTGGCAGCGATAGCAGGTAGTTGTCGTTGTGCTCTTCTTGGAGCCCCAAGAATCAGATTTAGGGTCTGTTTTCCTTAAAGCTGCAGCAAAAGCAGCTTCTTTTTCTTGGTCTCTTTGTTTTCTCTCCTGGATTTCCTTTTCATCATAGTTATAAAATACTGAGGAGGCAACTTTTACTAAAGTATCAAGCGAACTATCTGGAGCAAAAGCCATCTTTTGTAGCTTTTTTCTAATATGTGAGGCTGACTGTGTAATAAACTTATCTTTAAGGATAATTTGTCCCTCTATTGAATCAGGAGTTAAAGAAGTATGTTTTATCAGTGCCTCTTGTACTCGATCTAAGAAGGCAGAAGGGTGTTCCTTACTTTCTTGTTGAATAACTGATAACTTAAAATAATTGAATGGTTTAGTTCTCACTCTTCTTAAACCTTCACGAACACATGTCTGGAAATGTTTTCTAATCCAATCACCCATCTTGTCGTTAGCCCAGCCAGGGTCTCGCATAGGGACTGCTTGTGCTCCAGCGGGAATTAGTAATTCCCCTGGCTCTTGATTTTCTGGCCTTCTAAAATTAACAATATAGCATCCATCTCCAAAGGCAATAGCAGCCTGTAATGCTGCCTGTCTCTCATTAAAAGTCAATGTCTGATTTACAAGTAACATTAATCATTTTAATTTAGTCCATATACTTGAGTAAATCCTCTAAAGACCTCAATGTACTTGTCAGGATCATCTGAAAATTTTCCAAGATCTAATTTTATTTGTTTTAGATCACCAAGAGAGAAAGGTACATGAATTCTGGGAGTTCCACATCTTCCCTGTACTTCCTCAAAGGATATTGCCCCTGAGGAGCTTGCTTAAGCTCAGCTAAGGTTGGGTATAGCCCTGTAGAAGCCTGGATTACAGCTGGTCTACAAGCCTTATCCTCAAGGCTGGAAGGGCAAGTTGGGGAAACCTCAGGTTCCGTAAAGGTGGAAATAGATTTAATTAAGGCTGTCTCAGCCAAAGGTTTGGTAGGAGCGATTTTAGGCTCTGGGATAGTAGGTGCCTTAAGGGCCTGAGCTGCTGAGTTTTCCGGTAGCTCACATTTACATTTAGAATATAAATAAGGAGTATTTCTCAATACATAGAAAACACAAACATAAGATAACTCTGACCATTTTTCCTCCTTTTTACAGTATGTCTCTAGTTGCAAAAGAGTATCATAATTAATACTTGCCTGTGTTCCACTTTGGCTCTAGGGGTTAGGTAGACTACACTCTCATGCAGAGAAATACCAGTTGACTCTTTTTCAACATGGAAGGGTTGAACATCTTCCAGTGCTTAAGGATGCATTCCAAAGGAGGGAGGGGCTTGGCATTGTGTTGCCCATTTCTGTAATGTAGAAGCAAGGCATAAGTATGAAACCTTTTGTACCTGAGCATTGAATTCAGGAACTTTCACGGAGCTATGAATGATATTGAGCTATCAATTATGCAAATTAGGGAGAATAAACAAGGCGTCCCTTTTTATTCCTATTTGCTAAATTGTCCCTAGGCATCCCTGGGTTGACACTGCTCCAGGGCAGGTGGGTGCCAACTGGAGAGCACAGAAGATAGATTCGGTCAGCCTATCCACCCTCAGCCTGACTCGCAATCTTATCCTCCCTGATAGCTCATGAATTTTGTCTCCATAAGGAATGCTCAAAGGAGAAAGTATAACTGTCATAACTACTACTTTTGTCTATCACAAAAAGATGAGCTAAAGCATTTCTATTCTAGGAGATTCTCTCAGAAACAGAGACAACAAATAAACCTGAAGCATTTTTCCCTGGACCCTCAGGCAAATTCTCCAAGGCATTTGTGTTCTCTAATTACCCGTGCAATCTTTTCTAGTGGAGGGACATGGCTACTTTTACTTAAATTTCTATATTGACACTCACAGGTGAAACTTATAAATTATCACCTAGCAGGCACATCAATTTTCTAGACACACAGAAAAGAAAAGGCCTATTTACTCTTAATTAACATACGCAAATCCTTCCCCTACTGCTGTGCAATGTAAACAACTGTTGCCAACTACCTCAGCTTAGTCCCTGAAGACGGGATAATCAAGGTAATCTGAAGACCACTGAAAGGCCCAGTGAGAGTTCCTGGTCTACTAGCAGAAATAGAGATGATAGGTAAGTGGAGATTTTCAGTGGTCATGAGCAAATGTCCGCTGGGGAACCTTTGGGTGTCCACCAGAGAGTTGCCCTGGCCAGGAACCCTCAGTTCTCAGTTTCCATCAGCTCAGATAACCAGATATCAGTCTCCAGAAAGGAATCCAGCTGTCTGTCTGGTCAACATTCCATTGACTCCATTGGCCACTGGCTTCAGTGGGGATTCACCAAACAGATCCTGGGGAAACCTGTCCTCTGCTTTTGAGGGTGGCAGCTGCTATAAGAGCAATTAATTAGCTGGCAGAGTAACCACTGTTTATCAGAATTCTATAAGGGATAGTTAAAAAGCCTGAGCAAGGTCACTATCTACTGCTCTATGGCTTTACAATAAAGGTTTTTAAAGTCCACAACTTGAGAGATTGGAGAGCTCCTTATTCTAATGTGTTTAGGTCCCCTATGTGTGCTTCTTCCGGGGATAGCTTCTTCCACTGTCATAGGAAGCTGGTTCTCCCCACTGTCTCAGGTTTAATCTCCAAAGGAGATTTTCCCAGAACACTGAGCAGGGACATGGCTCTTAAGTGTGTTCTCTGGGACGGGCACAATTCCGATCAGTGTCTCATCTGACCCAGAGACAGGGTATGTGTCCTTTATCTAAGATGACTTCCCTGTCTTCGGCGTTAGCAAAGGCTCATTTTCTAAGGGCTTAACTAAGAAGCTAAAGGTTTGAATAGTCCAGAGTTCTTTCTGACTTCACATGCCTCTATAAGGAAAGTACAAAGTGGGAAATGAATAGAAGTAAAGTCAAAGGTGGGAAACTGAAGCAGGAAAGGCCTGACATTTCCTCTAGAATACAGAGGAAGATCAGAGCCAGTCTGTCCCAGTGAAACCTGTCCTCCAAGTCTTAAGTTCAACCATCAGCCTAATGCTGTTTAAACGGTGGAAGGAGTCCCAGTTGTTTTATTGTAGGCATGTACATTTTCTAAGTCTGAGCTAGATTTTCATTTAAGAGAACCATTTTACAGAAGTTTACATTAAAGCCTGTCAAAGGTGTTTTAATATTTTCTCTCTAGTGTTATTGTCTAAATACAGTCAAGCAAGAAGTACCAGTAACTTTAGCAACCAATTTAAATTTAACTTGTACAAGGATAAAACAATAATAATATACCATTAAAGAAATATCATAACTTTATAAATTTCACATGTTTTAACTAGATTCACATTATTTTAATAAAACTATATGAGACAAAGCAATTAGAAACAATGGACAGATAGTAAGCAATTATCATAACGAGTTAAAACAACTGGCAAAGACAAAGCAAAATTTGAAGCATAAAAATTTGTTACTTAAACAAGTCCCAGTCCAGAGTCTATGAAACAAAAAGAAAACTCTCACCTCCGTCCAGTGATCTCGGTGGAACCTCCAAATTATATAGGGGAATGAAGCTCCTGACCTACTATGTCTGCAAGTTCATGTTCTCTAAAATCAAAGAATGAATTTTAGGAACACTGGAGGTTAAGAGTAGAATATATTTATTGAGAGAAAAAAAAGCTTCTGTCTGAAGAGAGACAAGGGGTCCTGAGTGGGTTGCCCAGGACTCTGTCTGTTCTAGGGACTTTTATAGAGCAAAATCATTGAGCAAGATGGGTTCAAGGTGGGGAAAACTGGGAACTCACAAGGCAGATGGGCATAAGATGGGACAGAACTATGGTTAGCCAATCAGATTAATAGTTTAGGTAAAACTGATTAAATTGGGGACAAATTTGGAAGCAAGTCACATAGAAACAGGCATTCTTAGAGAGCCTGACTCTTCCCTAGGGGGTTGGAATGGTGACTCCTGGCTTCCTCAGAGTGATAGGGAACTAATTAGAATATCAGTCCTTAGGATGTGGATGCATTTGTTTGATCCTTTGTCTTGAGGCCTGGCCCACAGCAGGAGGTGCCTGTCTCCCCCACAGTTGCAAAATATCTGGGCTCCTGCACTGGCTCCACTAAGGACCTAGCTCTGTCTCACTGCCTATAGTATTTCTAACTAACTCAGCTGGCTGCAACACAACTGCATTTGGGGACTGAAAGCAGTTTTTGCTGAAATCCTGACTCTTCCTGTGGGCCCACAGAAAGGCAGGTAAGGAAAAGCCCGTGGAAGTCAGACCTTCATTTCCTGTCCTTTCCTGCCTTGGGAGCTGTAGAATCAGCACATGGATCATTTAGGAAATCTGGCCAAGTAAGAAGTACTAGCACTAAATTTATCTGCCTCAGCTCATCCTTCCAGACCAGGGACCCCAAGATAAGAGTGACTGAATTGGTTCCTGGAATTAACAGGGACATCTGACCGCCAGCTTTTACAAATGTCCAGTTCCAGGACCCCTGCCTGGAGCGATGCCTAGACGTCTCCAGCCATTGTCCTACACCTGTGGCCTCCAGAGTCCCAGGAAAAGCAGGGCCTTTCTGGACTGAGACTACAAAAAACAATCATTTCACGGGAGGCAGGCATGGTGGGGCACACCTGTAATCAATCCCAGTACTCGGGAGGCTGAGGCAGGAGTGTTCCCAGGTTCTGCAGTGCTGGGGGCTCCTTCTACAGGTGCTTCCTGAACAAAGAATTGCTCAAGTGAAACATGTAGCAAGGTTTTAACATTTATTAAAGGTATTTAAGATAAGAAAAAGAAATACACTCTGCAGAGCGAGTATGGGCCAATTAATTAAAAGTAGGAAAAGAATCACACCCTGCAAAGCACAGAGGGGCCTCAGAAAGCAGTAACGTTGCCTTCGTGGGTGCCATCTTTGTATCTGCCTCTCCTCAGGCCAATGTCAGGTCTAGGCTGTTTTATCAAAAACCTGCTTGAGTTCTCGCCAGAAGAACTGAGGACAGCATTCTTACTGGTTCCAGGAGCACGGCCTGGGCCAGTGTCCCTGGGTCTCTGTGATTGACAGGTCCATCCACTTGTCCAGTCAGTTTTCCATGCCCTCATCTCCTGCCTCAGCATGATCGCTGTGAGTTCAAGGCTAGCCCAGAATACATATGGTGGCCCTGTCTCAAAAAACAAGAAACAAAAACAAAATTCATCTCGTGGGAGCCAAATTTCCCTCAAGCTGTAAGGACTCTGCCAGAGCTGAGAAGCCAGCCCTGGGTGGCAGTCAACTGACCCCTGGCCCCCAGCCCCCTTAACACTGGGGCCATCCTCTGTCTCAGGGCCACTCTGATCCTCTGCTTCAGACCTGGCCCCCGTCAGGTCTCAGACGGAAACCTGCCTTCTCCAGGGCACCAGCTTGATCTTTGCCAGGGCTTCCTTCTCTCCCTTTTATTTCCTCTTAGCTTCCAATTAAAGCTCTTGCCTGTCAAAACCCACACCGCGGCTTCAGTTTCAATTTCCATCATCCCCGAAGCCAGGACCCAGCACTTGCCAGTGGTACCTCCACAACTCACAGTGCAAGTGGGATCTTGGGGCAGAAAAAGAACAAGGAGAAAACCAAGGAAATCTGAATAAAACATGGGCTGCGCGGTGAGTGCCGCTGTGTCAGTACTAACGCATTAATTGGGACGAATGTGCCCTCTGTCCTCAGACGCTGATCAATGGGAAATGGCGTGGGCTGTGTGGGAACTCTGCGTTCTCGCTTAGCTATCTTCCCGTAAGTTTAAGGCAGTTCTAAAATAAAAATTTTATTACAAAATGTAATTAGCCAAGGAGGATGTGACGCATGGATGTTACTGCTGAGGATGTGGCTCATCCCTGCGGCGCCCATGTGGGTCCCCGCGCAAACCACCTAGGGCCCCCCAAAGTCTCCCTAACGCCTCCATCTAGGTCCCCTTTTCCCACCAGGGTCACAGGGGCTGCAGATGGGCGGGACCGAAGAAACAGAGGTAGAAAGGAGACAAGGGAAATCCGAATTTTAGAGCTGTTCTGGGGGAAAGCTGCAGGTTCCAAACACAAAAGTTACTTCAGCCTTTTCCCCTTTCGGGAATCTCTCTCAGGAGATTTCCTAAGGAGTTTAAAGACCCGATTTTCACCTGTGAGCCTCACTTCGTCCCGCGGACTCCAGCCTCCCGGAAGCAGCAACAGGAGCGGGCAGCGGATCAGCTCCACCCACACCCGGGAAACGGTTTGCCCCATGACATGGCCACCAGGTGGGTGACCTGATGGACTGCAGGACACACCCCAGATCGCTCATCCTGAAGACACCCCCAGGGCCATAAATACACAGGCTCCCAATCATAGAGCACCCCGCCCCAAGAAAGTGCTCTTTCTGTGAGTGCGCACTGCACATTTCCGCCCAGCAAATCTCTGTGTGCCGCTTACTGACACGTCCTCAAGCTTTTTCTGTCACAGGAATCGCCAAACCCGCAACTTTATTCTACAGGTGGGGTGGGCTGAGGAACCGCCTAGGACCCGCCTGGTGACAGCAGCCGGGCAGCTCAGATAGGGAAAAGGGACCAGACTCACAGGATGGGGACTGAGTCCCTGGGTCCAGTTTAGGCTAAGCCAGATCAAGCCCAGGACTTCTCAGGAAAAGTCAAACAAGGCCTGCGCTGGAGGGGGGCAGAGTTTAGATTCCTTCCCTCGCTGGAGTGAAGCTGGTGGCCCCGGAGCCCCTGGCTGGCACCAAAGAGCTCAAACCTCTTGCTTCCGCCAGCCAGTGGGGGCGGCTGGTCACCGTGGAGATGGCCCTGTGGGGCCTCCGAGCTGCACACGCAGCAGGAATGACACGAGAGACTGGAGCGGGCGCCCCACGCCCCGGCCATCGTCCCCCGTGAGCAGGCTGCCCCCACAGCCCCGGGTGACACCTGCATGACGTGATGGGGCTTGGAACTGTCTGAGAGGGGAGGGGGCAGGTGCCCTGAAGGGTGCCTCTCAGAGTCCCGGAGGGGCCTCTTCCGCCACCCCGAAACCCACACTCCTAGGGAGAAGCCCCGGGGGTACCATGGCAACAGAGACTCTGAAAGCCGCCCTGGAGGAGAGGGGAGGAAGGCTGGGGAGGTGGGGGAGCCTCGCGCTGCACCCGTGAGTCACTGCGCTGGGAACCCTGGGCCTGTCGGCACTGGCAAAGGCCCCGTGGCCCCACTTTATAGAGGGGACAACAGAGGCCCAGGAAGGGCAAGCCACCCATCCGGTGTCGCCCAGCACTGGGTGCTGGGACTGGAACCCCAGGAGTTGGCTGGCACTTCCCAGGTCTCCCCGCCCCTGAGTCAGCCCAGGTCAGCCCTGGAGGCTTCCCTGGCACCTAGATTCAATGCCCTAATGCTGGAATTCCAGCCCATCCGCTCTACCCTCCTCCTGGCCCCACCACCATGTCCCTAAAACAGCAGCTTAGAGACGCTGGGTCCTCCTTCTCTGCTTTCTCTGTTCCTCGGTAGCTCTTACCTCTAATCTGGCATTCCACTAGACACCTATTTTATCTATTTCCCTACCAGAATATAAGTTCCAGGGCGGGCTGTTGTCTTCCTCCTCGTCAGAATAGAAGTCCTAGGTTGGATAGTACTTTGCCAGCAGGGGTTCCTGAGGGAGCGCCTTGCCCGTATCTGCCAGAGATCACCCCGGCCACACTGTGCTCATGGGGGGCAGGGTGGATGGGCGGGCTGGCCCCCTCTTGACTGTGGGATTTGAGTCACCTGAGGCTGTAGGTCGTTATGAACCTGCCGTTAACTATTTCTCTATCTGTGCACACCTATGATAAGGTGACCATCAGCAGCAATAAAATACCAGCAAGCCCAGGGGGTCATAATTATAACTGCGCGGCGTGGCAACAGTCATTTAAGACTCTGGAAATTGCCATGGGAGATTTTCAGACCATGGTTGACAGTGAGGAACTAAAACCCCGGAAATCAGGGCTGCGCAGAAGGCGAGGCCCCTCCCTGCCACCTGCCCCCTGCCTTCGGGTCTACCCTGGAGCACCAGGGCTGGGCCTACCCTGGTCTCTGCCCTGCCCAGAGCCTGCCCCGAGCCAGTTATTTAAATGAGGAAATATTGTCCCAGCACAACTGCTAAGAGGGAGAGAAAACGATGCTGCCTTCCTTTTGTTACAATTCCGTGTGTGTGTGTGTGTGTGTGTGTGTGTGTGTGTGTGTAGCCCTTTTTGTGTTTTTGAGACAGAGTTGCTAAGGTACCCAGGTCAGCCTTGAATCTGCCATCCTCCTGCCTCAGCCTCCCAAAGTGCTGGGATCACAGGCACACACAACTGTGCTCAGCACAACCCTACTTTTCTGTCATCCTGCGATTCTCAGCTACAATCCTGCATGCGGGGATGCTCCCTGCTCCTGGTGTTTAAGACATTAGTCACAGGAGGGCTGGCCGGAGTCTCTTTCAGGAAACAGAGAGGAGCCCTGGCCCGGGATGCTGTGTCAGCATGGGGGGTGGTGTGAGTGTCCCATCCCGCATATTTTTGAATCATCCCAAGGCAGTGAAGAAGTCACCCAAAATAAACAGGATGCAGTCCTCCCCTGAAGAAGCCCGCAATGAATTGGAGAGGCGGGATCTTCAGAGCTGCGCCGCTGGAGACCAGGCGGGCGCAGGCCAGCCTGAGAATTCGGGCTCCTTCCTACTTCCGGGGGGGCAGGGGGAGGTCACTGGCCCTGCTCTGCTCCTCTCAGAGTGGCCGACTGCGCACCAAGGCCCAGGCGGGGTCACCGGGATGTGAACACTGACTCGAAATCTGCGCTTGTGGGGTTACCTTCACAGCCGTTCCCCAGGGCCAGGCACAGACATCCCACAGGGTCACCAGCCTGTGGTTCGCATGGGGGCTGGAAAGGTCATTTCCCAGCAGAGAATTTCCGGCCGAGGGAGGAAAAGGAGCCGCTCACAGACAGAGGGCTCTGGTAAGGGGCTTCTTGGGGCAGGAGGACGGCTGTGGCCGGTCTCATGAACTGCCCTGTAAGGGGTCAGCGAAGGCCCAGGTCTCAAAGGTGTTGGGCACAAAGGACAGATCAGCCCGAGGACAAGACCTTCCCCCCACCAGCCATTGCCCTGCCCAGTGCCCCCTGACGGTATGATGGACCTAGGGTCCGGTGCCTCAGCTCAGCTGAGTTGGGGGGTGAGGGAACTGGCCAGGGCCATAGGAGATGCCCTCCCGAGGGTGCACGGCTGCCTTCAGCACTGTCCCTCACTGCTGATGCGGGGGTCCATTCTGCACCCACCTGTGCTGGGCGTGGAAGTGCTGACTCCCGAGTCCAGAGAAGCCGATCTCTGATGGGACAGGCCTGACTGCAGGAGCCCTCAGCCCTCAGGCCTCACTGTGGGTCAGGACCAGACCCAACAGGAGACGCTGGGCTCCTCTTCCCCTGGGGACAGCGACACTCAGCTGCTCTTTGTTGTCCCTGGGCTGCCTGCTGTGCCCCTGTCCCCACTTACTGGAATGCTCAGGGCTGGCTGTGATCACCCTGAGGGAGGGGCATAAGTGACCAAGGGCCACAAGGGAGCCGGGCCTTGGGGCCCGGGGTGAGGAGCCCTTGGCTCCTCTCTGGGGACCCAAGGACTTAAGGTCCTAGAGAAGGGGACCAAGGGGAGGAGAAAGAGGAGGACTTTCTGTTGAATGAAGTGATGTGCAAAGTCAGGTATGATGGCAGGGTTTCTGGGGTCCTGATGGTGGGGGGGCAGAGGTGAGAACCAGGCAATCGAGGCCAGGTGTGCTACCCTAGGTGGGGGCAGGTGTGGGAGGCCCAGGTGTGCTGCCCCTGGAGGAGATGGAAGGCCCAGGTATCTGACCCCACGGAGGGGGAAAGTAAGTCACCAGGGCACTGAGAAGTCCTTACAAGACACGCAGGGGCAGGATGGGGCGGACCATGGCCCACGTACCTTGAGGGAGTCTGGCGGAGGACTGGGCGCTCCTCGCAGCCCAGATGACCTGGTCCTCATTCCCACGGCCCCCCGGGACACTGCCATCGGGCCGCTTAGCCCAGGCTGCTCTACACCACAGAACACTTCCCCTTTCCTTGATTTTATGGCAAAATAACCGCCCGGCCCTAGACACATTTTTGAAAACTCAAACACAGAATCTCACTCCAGTGACCCCCCAGTGCCCGTTCCCT
>PVJX010036343.1:0-17647 GCA_004027295.1 Dolichotis patagonum
TTAAGTCAACTGGACATCAACAGTAGCTAACACCATATCTCTTACTCTGCTATAGTTGAGCATAGTTTCAAATACAATAATATCAAACATAACACAATAGTATAAAGTCATGCATAGAGTGAAAGAATTACAGGGCTTTCTGAACCGAATAACAGAAAATGTTCAATGGGTACTATAATATCTCATTTTTGATAAAAAAGAAAAAAAATTTGTTTGAGCTATCACACATATTCCTCCGAGGCAGGAGGACTGCAAATCGAAACCCAGACTAGGTAACTCAGTGAGACTTTGTATCAAAATAACAAACAAAAACAAAAAAAGGCTGAGGGTATATTTTAGTGCAAAATCCCTGGATCTGATTCTCAGCACTCCCCACCCCAAAGTCTTGAGAACGTAGCTCAATGCGCTTAGGTTTAATCTCCAATAGTGAAGGGGGGGGGGTCTTAAATCTAAATGTAAGAGCTAAAACAATAAAATTCTTAGCATACAAAAGAGTAAATCCTTGTGACTTTGGATAATAGTTTCTTAGATATAATTTTTTTTTTTTTTTTTTTTTTTTGGTACTGGGGCTCAAACTCATGACCTTGCACTTGCCAGGCAGGCGCTTATACCACTGAACCAAATCCCCAGCCCCCTTAGATAGGATATTAAAAAAACAAATGACAAAAGAAAATTAGATTTCATCAAAATTAAAAACTTCTATTTCAAATAACACAAGGAAGTGAAAAAGGCAACTCAGACAATGGAAAGTATTTGAATATATATTTCTCCAAGGAAGATGTACAAATGGCTGAGGAGCACTTGAGGATAAAGCCAGTATTGCCAGACACGGTGGCTCATGCCTGCAATCCCAGCACTTGGGAGGATGAGGCAGGAGGGTAACCATGAGTAACAGGCCAGCTCCCCCCACAAAAAAAACCCCAGAAGCTGCTCAGTAACAGCAATCTTTGAGAAAATGCAAATAAACAGAGTAAGGTATCACTAGACTCCCCTAGTCCCATGATAAGTAGCATTTTAAAAAGACAGTAAGGGTTGGAAAGGATGTGAAGACATTTGATCTCTCATATAGCTGGTGTCCAGCCAGTATGGTACAAGCCTGTTTGTGCTGCTCTAATACCTAAGGCTGGTCAATTTTAAAGGACAAAATTAATTCTGTCACCATTTTGAAGGCTGGGGAATCCAAGATCGAGATATCACTGTTCAATGTCTGCTGAGGGCTGCTGTCTACTTCTAACATGGCGCAGGGTGGCTCCACACTTGCTGGCTGAAGAGTGAAGAGCGGGGGGCCTCCTCCACTGGGGGCCTTTCTAGAAGGTGCTGTCCCTGTACACTCTGCCCTGTGACCAAATCACTCTCCAGAAGCCACACGTCTCTTTCCCTTCCTCTCTCTCTCTCTCCCCCTCTCTGTCTTTCTTTCCTCTTTTTCTCCCTTTTTTTCTTTTCCTTCCTTTTGTATTTTTCAGTGCTGGGGATCAAGGCCAGGCTTCCCCCCTGCTCATCAAATATTTTACTACTCAACTACAACCTCAGCCACCAAGGCCATGTATCCTAATATTCTTGTTTTAGAGATTACATTTGAATGTAAACTAGCACATTTTAGAGAGGACACCATCACTGAAACCAATTTCCAACCAGGCATAGTGGTGCACACCTGTATCCCAGCACTCTGGGAGGCTAAGACAGGAGGATCAGAAGTTTGAGCTCAGCCTGGGCAAGTTAATGACTTAGCAAGATCCTGTTTCTATAAAAAAATTCTAAACTTGGCATACTGGTACAAACTTAATCACAGCACTTGGGAGGCTGAGGCAGGAGGCTTACCATGAGTTCAAGGCCAGCCTGGGTTACAAGTCAAGATCCTGTCTCAAAAGAAAAATACAAAAAAAGGGGGAGCGTACACAAACATCCAAAAGAGCTAGATTTATAGCTCAATGCAGGAGGATCACCTAGAGTTCAAGGCCAGTCTGGGCTACATAGTTCAAGTCCAGAATGAACTACATAGCAAGACACTGTCTCAAAAAAACAAAAAAAAAAAGTCTTTTTTTGAAGAATAGTATTGTTTGGTGGCCATCCCTTCTGATAACTCAGCTATGAATTTTAATGAAGGTTTCTTGTATGTGATAAGTTATGTTTTTCTTGCCGCTTTCAAAGCTGTCTCTGACTTTCTGTTGTAGCTTGACATAACTGACGCCATCTTGAGCCCTGCATTTAACTAGTGCCCCGTATTTGACCCAGGAAAATGAAAAATTAATCAGCGTACAATCCCATGAGAAAAGGAGAATGAGCTGCACCCACAAGAGAAAAATTAACCTGCTCAACAAGCAGGATACAGGTGTCAACCAAAAATTAATATAAGATTCTAGTTAAATTGTTTCCAACAGGATGTCTTTTTGTGGTTCTCTGTTTTAAAAGCTTTGTAACTTTCCAGTTCAGGGCCACTTGGTGGGACTTGGTGGGGTCCATGTGAGTGGTCGCTGAGCTTCGCTAATTAAATTCCAAATTTATCAATTTGGCTGCTCGGATTCCCATATTGTTCACAAACCCACTTCATTTTTGTTACTTGACTATGACATGTCCAGTGAGTTTATCCTGTGAGAGTTCATTGAACTTGAAGTGCCAACCAATTTTCTTTTTAAAATCAAACTGGGGAAGTTTTCTGCCTTTATTTCTACAAATATTATTTCTATCCCCTTTCTTTGTCCTTCTGGAGCACCTATTGCTGAGTTTGACAACATACCATAGTCTCTGAAGCCTGCTCATTCTTTCTGTCTGTTCCTTGGGCTGATCTCAATTGGCCTGTCCACCACAGCCAACCCTGTGAAAAGGAGATATTCATATATCACCAGGTAAACAAAATGGCACTGGGACAAATTCAAGGGCCACAGAGATCCGTGTTTTCCTGGGACTCAGCTGCTTGATTTGAATCTGTTCTCTTCAGATTGCAGAAGCCTTGGGGTACTTTGCAGAGCTTAGGAGAGGCTGGATTTAACATGTTTTCTCAGCCTTCTCTATTTTGGTGGAGGAGTAGGGTGTTCACAGATTCTTGCTTCACTCTTCACTATTCCTGGAGCTGCTGCCTACCATCCTTTTCCTTTTAATTTTTAAAGATGGAATCGTTTTATGTTGCTCACGCTACCTTGAACTCCTGGTCTCAAGTGATCCTCCTGCTTCAATCTCCCAAGCACCTGGGAGTACAGCTTGGCTCAGTCTTCTTTACTTTTTGGTTGTTGTTTTGAGACTGTCTCGCTTTGTATTTCAGACTAGACTTGAATTACAGCCCAGGTCAACTTTGACTAGCCCAGGTCAGTCTTGAACTCAGACAATCTTCCTGCCTCAGGCTCTAGAGTGCTGGTATTATAGACAGTGGAATTAGAAATATTCTAGGCAATCAGACAGGATAAGCTTCTCGAGAGAGTCAATACAAAAGATGAAAACACATTACAACTGTGCCTTAAGATACATCTGTTGGAGGCCAGGCCTCAAGATAAAGATGGATTAACCAGGCTTACCTGCCTCCTCAAGGGATAGATAGTGGTAACACATGGTCAAATAAAGTCTAGATAGACATCAGTCACCTCAGTGGGTGACTGAGACCCTCAGACCAATTCCTCTCCCACCCTTTTCTTTTGTTTTTTTTAGACAGGGTCTCACTATGCAGTTCAGGCTGGACTTCAGCTCACTTTGTAGCCCAGGCTAGTCTCAAACTTGCGACGACCCTCCTGCCTCAGCCTCCCAAGTGCTGGAGTTACAGGAGTGTACCACCACACTCAGTTGGACTCATCCCTTTCTGAAAAGCTCTTTGTTCTTTCCATGTACTCTTGCTACATGACTTACTTCCCCACTGGACCAACAATACTTAAATGGCATACTTGCAATCCTATTGGTTGATCATAGTTTTGTCCCATATTATACCTACCTCATGATTTTGTACCCACCTTGTGATTTTACTCTATAAAACTTCCTCTGGAAAGTGGGGTCCGCAGCAAACCACTCAGGTCTCCTTCTGTCTTTCCTAAGAGCTGTCTCTTGATAAAATTTCCTACCCTTAATCTCTGTTGTTCCTTAGAATTTATAAGGTGTGGTGGCACATGCCTATAATCCCAGCACTTGGGAGGCTGAAGCAGGAGGATTGCTTCAGTTTGAGGCAAGCCTAGGCTACATAGTGAGTTCAAGGCCAGCCCAAACTACATAGTGAGACCCTGCCTCAGAAAGAAATCAAACAAGTACATACAATTTATTCTTCAATTTTTGAGAACATGAACTCTACGTATTGGACAACTAGCAGGTTGGGAGTTACATTTATTTTCCCTACTTCCAAAAGTCTTATCTCATTGCGTTCATAGGCCTGCACTACCATACCCAGTTGTCCTTTTAACCTTAATAGCAATCTCAGGAATGTTGTTCTAGCCCTTGTTACTGCTGAAGAAACTGACGGTCAGTGTGAGGTCAGGTAAGGATACAAACATCCTAGAACCCAAGCCTGGATTTGAACCCCTGAAGGCCCAATTCCTCTCAGGGCCCTCCCCCACAGCCTCCCTGCACACTTGGTTCCTATCACAGCCAAGTCCTCTCCTCTACACCTGCTGTTGATGCCTAGTTTATTCTGGACTCCTGTGGGAGGAAGGCGGGGGAACTGTCCAGCTGTGCCAGGGCTGAGTGCAGGACACACGTGTGGGAGGTGAGTCCTGGGGTGGTGTCAGGTGAGTCGCCTGGAGGAATCCAAAAGGGATGGTGGCAGCTCCTGAGCATCCCTGCTGCTCTCCATCCCACCAGGAATGTTGGCATGTGCTGTGTCCATGGAAGCTGCAATGAGGGTGCACTGCAGAATCATAGGCCACCAGGTCCCTGGCTGAATGCAGGCCTCCTCTCCACACCCACGTGACAAAGCCATGAATGAAAGCCCAGGCATGGGTGGCCGCTCTCAGCCCCAGCCACTTGGCCACAGGTCAGGAGGAGGTTGCGGAGGAGGCTGGGGTTCTTCAGGCCTGGGTCTGTGCAAAAGGAACTCAAAATGAGCAACACAGTTGGAAACTCTGCCCTCCTGGAGTTCACAGTCTGGTCAAGAGAAGACGTCACAGGGCATTGGAAGGTGATAAATTCCGTATTAAAATATAAAACAAAGGTCTCAGGAAGCCAGACAGGAGGACTGCCATGAATTCAAGGCCAGCATAAACTACGTTGTGAGGCCCTGTCTTGAAGGAAAAAAAAAAGAAGAATGTAACAAAAAAGGGGGGAGAATGTGTGGGTGAGGGTGGAGGTGGCAATTTTAACCCTGAAATGTCACCCAAGGGATCTACATGAAGGTGAAGAAATATCTGGCCATGTGCTCACGCCTTGGGAATCCCCTACCTTGATCATGAGCCCTATTCCCTCAGATGGGTGGCAGAATAGTCTATTGGAGGCTCAGTTGTGTCACTAGCTAAGGGCTCACACCCTGTATGATCGTGGTATTGGGCTGATGTGGTGGTACATACCTGTAATTCCAGCTATTTAGGAGGCTGAAACAGGAGGATTTCAAGTTCAACTCTGGCCTGAACAATTTACAGAGATCCTGTCTCAAAAAATATATATATATTTTTTTAATTCAAGAGGCTGAGGAGGATGGCTGCAAGTTCGAGCTGGGCCTGGGCTACAGAGTGAGCTCAAGGCCAGCCTGAACTGTATAGTGAGACCCTGTCTCAAAAAGACAATAATAATAATAATGTTTTCAAAGCCTAGGGATATAGCTTAGTGGTAAAGTGCCCCTAGGTTCAGTCCCCAGTGCTATACACACACACATAGGAAAAAAAAAAAAAAAAGGACAAAATCATATCATTTTGAGGGTTTTTTTTTTTTTTTTCAAAGTTTTGCTTTTTTGTTTTTTGTTTTTGGTGCTGGGGATGAAATCCAGGGCTCTCTTTCTGACGCGCATGCGCGCCCGTAGCGCGCTATCACGCCTGGGTACTGGCCCAGGACCATACTTCCGACCAGCGACGGAGGGGCGGGGCCTGACCCGTGTGTCTGCGCTTTGTGGGACTGTGCGTTGCGGAGGGCGTGGCCGCGCAGGCGTGCAGCGCTCGCTGGCTCCAGACCTTGAGTGGAGCGGGGATGAGACGACGGTTGGTCGCTGAGCAACGAGTAGCGACCAGTTGGAGCCGGCGCCTCACCTCGGGCGGACCCGCTGGGCCGCACCCATGAACTTTGCCAGTCAGGGCGGCGAGGCTGGCGCCGTCCAGCCACTGTTCGCCAGCTTCAACCGGGTTAACACGTAAGGCCGGGCCGGGAGTCAGAGGTCAGAAGTTTTGGCGGGCCAAGGACGGCCGCCTGGCGCCCGGCCGAAGGGGCCGAAGGGGTTGCCAGCCGACCTTCCCTAACTGAAGCCGAGGCGCTGCAGCTCCCCGGGGAGGTGATGGAGGAGGCTGGCTTTCGGGCTCGGACCTACCTCTCCCCAGATTGGGGTGGAACTTTGCGACCTGCCTCGCCGTCCGGGCCGCTGGAGCGCGGGGATGGTCTCATCCCCCACCTCCACCTTCAGCCTTTGCCCCACTTCTCACCTGCTGGCCTCTTCTTTGTGCCCCTCGTCCCAAGACCCCTTCTCACTAGTCTTCCTTTAGCGCTGTTCTCTTTGCCAGGTAACTGTCTTCTCCAGAGAAGGAACAAACCTGGCAATATGCTGGCCTCGCCCCAGGAGAAACTGAACCGAGAGAAGTGTACAGCGACTGCCCCGAGGGGTCTCAGGGTGCAGGGTTCGGGTCATCCTTGGGCGAGAGAGACCCTAATGCCAGCTAGGGGATTCGGCGCTCTGCGTAGTCAGCTCCATATATGAAAAGGGTTAGGAGCTGCCTCGAAGGCTGCCTTGGATGGGTCATGAGAGGATAATAGATGAGGTTTACGGTGAAGGAAGGGAGAGGCGGCCTTGAGTAGTAAGATAAAGCTATGTAAGAGGAGGAGGAGGAGGAGGAAGAGTGAATCACTTGGCATTTTTGAAGTCCTTGGTTGTTAGTGGGAGAACGCAATGAGAAAACTAGAAAATGTTACCTTTTTTTTTCCTAATTAAAACTGGAGAGTGGCAAACACTAAGTTGGAAGGGTGCTTGAGGCTGGCAAAGACATCGCATAGCTTTGGAGACCTGAGGAAAATCAAGTTTAGAACCGTTCATGGCATCCTTGGATGTGACAGTTGATGAACAAGTGGCATGGGTGCAGGAGCAGAATCTTGTCTTTTTGAGTTGCCTTGCAGTGTTCTTTTCACTGTGCCATGCTGGGTTTTTGTTTTTTTGTACCTCCAGAGCAGAATTCTGAAGATAGTTCAGGAATAGTGATGTATGATCTATAGAGATTAAGACTAGCAAATACTGTAATATTTTTGTGACCAAAAGTCAATACAACAAAACGATCTGAACAGCCTGTTGCAGTTTGTTTTAATTGGGATCAAGTAATTTTGGGAGGGAGGAGGAAATTTCAGATCATTCTGATGTTTAAAGCCTTTGGAGTGTTTTGGTTATTGGTTTTTAGTTTGATTTTGGTTTTTTGAGGTGAGGTAGTCCAGGCTGGCCTTGAGCTCACTATGTCACCCAATCTGGCTTTGAATTTGTGGAGGTCCTCTTGCCTGGACCCAGAGTGCTGGGACCACAGGAGTACATCCCCATGCCCAGCTATAGCACTTTGTATTTTGAGACCAGTAAAAAAATGATACAGAGTTTTATGCCTATTCTAAATTAGAGAATTTCCAAAACATTTTCTGGTGATTTTTGGGTGTTTGGTACTTTATTATTTCAGACGGAGGTCAATTATAGGAAAGCATTTGCTTGTTATCTTTTGTTTGTTTTTGTTGTTTTGCTTTTTGAGACAAGGTTTCACCATGTAGTTCAGGTTGACCTTGAACTCACTTTGTAGCACTAGCAGGCCTGCTTTGACCTCAGGGGTGGTGGGATTTGGGTGTGTGCACAACCATGCCAGCCTCTGCAACATAATTTTGACTTGTCAAAGAGACCTTGATGGAGAATAAATGAACTAGGAGGAATAGTAAATTAGAATTATACTCAGAATTTATCAGACTAAGAAGATTCTGGGTTTTTCTGTTTTTGTGTGATGGTGGTACTGAGGTTGAACCCAGGACCTTTGTGCTTAACTGCAGCCCTAGCCAATCCTGTCTCCCTTTTTGTATTATTGTATTTTCAGACAGGCTCTCACTAAGGAAGTTGCCAGGCCTGGGGTGGAACTTTCAGTCTTCTTACTTGAGATTCCCAGAGTGCTGGCATTATAGACATGTGCCACTATGCCTGGATAATTTTTTTGAGTACTATGTTAGTCCTTCCCAAATTGTGTAAAGCTTGAAAAACATGTCATATTCTCTTTGGAGAACTAACAAGTTTAACGGTCAAGAAACCCCCCACCCGCCCACATTTTAGAATGGAAGTTTTGTTTTGTGCTGGGAATCAGACTCAGGACCTTGTACTTGCTAGGCATGTACTGTGCTGCTGAGCTATATCCCTGGCCCCCTTTTACATTTTAATAGTTAAATATATCTAGGCAGAAAATATTTGAGTTCCCAATTAGTGAATACAGTGTTTTTACTTCAGTACGAATTTGAGGTCTCTCTCGCTCTCGCTCTCGCTCTTGCTCTCTCTCTCTCTGTTTTTTTGAGACAGGGTCTTGCTATGTAGTTCAGGCTGACTTTGAACTCACTATATAGTCCAGGCTGGTCTCAAACTTGTGGCACTTCTGCATGTAATTTGTTTTAAAGCTACACTTGAAAGAAACATAAATGTTCCTGTGGTTTGTTGTGTTTTTCTTTCCCCACTCTAAAATTTTTGTTAGTGCTGTAGAGGAAGATAATTTTTGAGAAGGCCAAGGTTGTTGATCTAAAATCCACATGTGCTCTACTTAGGGACATTTGCAGGTCATTTCACTTAGTCAAATCTAAGTAAGTTATACAGTAATTTAACTTGTTTGTTTTTGTTGTTTAAATGCTTAACAACACAATACTCACTGCACTCCAAGCTATATTTGTTTTACCTTTCTTCTTGTAATATGAGCTCAAGCTTTTCTTTGTGATTCTTATCCTAAAAGTGTGATTAATTTATTTGCATTTTACCATTTGGTTTGTTTTTCTTTTTTCAATTAGAGCAGTGAAAAGGAGAGCAAGAGCAGCTGGTCACAGAAGTCTCTGTGTTGCCTGGTTAGAACCTACCCTGGTTTCCAGAAGTAACACTGAGGAAGGCTTATGTTGGAGCACTTTTGGCTTTTTGAAGTGAAGTTACTAGTGAATAAGTGGCAGGTGGTCACTTTGAGTCTTCAGTAGAAATATCAGGGACTACATTTTTCCTGTGGCTACTGTAGCCTATGGGAAGTTAGTGACCATGTCTATTTCAAATGACATTTCCAAAAGGGATGGCTTAAAGATTTTCTTTCCTTTTTTTTGGTTTTTTTTTTTGGTACCGGGGGATCAAACTCAAGACTGCATGCCTGCAAGGCAGGCGCTTCTGCTGCTGAGCTAAATCCCCGGCCCAGGGATGGCTTAAGGAAAAGAGCGTGCATTCTCAAGCCTTGTGTTTGAAGAATTGATATTATGAAGTGTCTGGAGATATTGATTGCTTTTATCCACTATGTTTCTTGTTTCCAGGTGACAGTTATTATTTTGGGAGATACTGTTTTCTTTGTCTTCATCTGTAAGTTGAAGATGGTTTTTGAGGCTCTTTCAGCTTTAAAATTGGAGGCCATCCTGCCTGCTGTGCAGAGGGTATGATTGAGGAGAACGCTGCCGAACAGTAGTGGCCAGCAACAAAGATAGTGACCCACAGATGTGCTTACTGTGTGTGTGAGAGGCACTCTCCCACTGAGCTATAGCCTGGCCTGTTAGTGTCCTTTGAACTAACTGCCTTACTAATAAAGTATATACCATTGCTGTACTGTATCCACATCTCAGTAAATATTTGTAATGTTTTTGCTTCCATTTTTTTATCAATTGGAGTAGAACGTTTTATAGACTTGAGATCACTTAAAATTGTAGCTGAGGTATCTAATATTCTAAATCAGTTTCCAAATCTCCAAAAGAACATGGAACTTGATTGGCAAAGCCCAGTTTTAACAGATTTGGTCCATAGGGAACACAGTAAGATTCAGTTCTAAGACTCATTAATCTTGTCCGAGAGACAGGCCCACTCTATACTTGTTTTATTGGTAATGCCAATAAGCATAGTGATTTGGTTTCCAAATCAAGAAATTGAGGAGGGGGGCTGTTGGTAGGATGATCACAGGAAAAGTGGTAACTTTCAGCAAAATTAAAAGGTAGGAAAGAGTTGGCTTTTTTTGTTTTGTTTCAGATGCTGTGGATTGAACCCAAGGCCTCAAGCACTTTCCCTTGAGCCCCCACCTCCAGCCACACCCCTAAAGATATTTTTATAAAAACACTACAGTCTGGCCATTTGATATGGGATACATGAAACTCAGCTCAGAAAAATTTGTCTTGTTTTAAGAACATAGGAAGGTATATAATAAGAATGATTTTTTAAAAAATTAGAAATAAATACAGGCATGGTGGCACACACCTATAATCTCAGCACTAGGCAGGCTGAGGCAGGAAGATTGCCTTGAATTCAAGGCCTGGCTGGGCTACATGGTAAGTTCAAGGCCAGCTTGAACTACATAGCGAGACCCTGTCTCAAAAAAAACAACAAAAAATCAGAAATAGTCCCTAGCATGCACAAGGCTGAGTTTAATCCCTAGTTTAAAAAAAAAATGTGAAAAAGCAAAACAAAAAAATTAAATAGTGAGAAGGAATGGTTTGCTTCCTAAAATAGCAAACCTTATTTATCTGGAAAATATTTTCTTGAGCACCAATTTGCCAAAAGTTCTAGGTTGCTAGTTTTTTTGAGACCATCCTGTTGTTTAGTTTAGACTGGTCTTAAACTCTGATACTGTCCTGCCTCAGCCTTCAGAGTACTGAGGTTACAGGTTTATGCCTTGGCTAAATGTTTACAGATTTTAATACTTGATTGCTTAACTGAAATAATTGCATATAGTAAAGTGGCTTTGTTACTATGATACTGGAGATTGAAACCTTAGCCCTTTTTATTTATTTTGAAACAGTGTCTTGAACTTGTAGTCCTTCTGCCTGAGCTTCCCAAGTGCTGGGATTACAGATGTGCGCCACTTCGCACGGCTAGTATTTTTGCAAGGAAAATATTAGCTGTAGGAAAACATTTGGTTACTAGTTGTTGTTTGGCTTTTTTGGTTTTTGAGACAGAGTCTCACTGTGAAGTTCAGACTATCCTCAAACTCAGCATGATCCTCCTACCTCATCCTCCCCAGTGCTTGGAATTTCAGGCATGCCTGGCTTCTCATTTGTACTTCTAAAATAAACTGCTTCTGCTCCTTTGTACTTCTAAGGTGAACCCATAGAATTTCATAATTTAGTAGTGTTTATTATAGTAACTCCCTTTTGGGAGTAGATTTCTTCTACAGGTGTGTAAGAGAAGCTGGAAATGTCAAGTTCCTACTGGATGACATGATCATTAAAATAGCCTTGAATTTATGTTGGGGTCCAAATACTCAGAGTATGAAGTATTTGTCTTCTGGTCTGCTTTTCCATCAGTTTTCACATTCTCCCAGATATTACAAACAGATATGGTCCTAGTGTCTGATTCCACCTGTGTCCCACTGCTTCCTGCTCTTCACTCGTCTTTTCTGCACTGTCTAATCAATGGCATGAGCTCAAGCTGGAGCTGGCCTGGGACCACTACAGTTCATGGCAAGGCCAGCATCTTCCTCTGCCTTCCAGGTTGTCTCTTAGACTAAACCAAGTGCCTTCAGACCTTTTTGGTGCAGTTTTGGAGATATGCCAGATCTGGCAGCTATTCGATTAATTATATGATCACAAGAGAGGTTCTACTTTTTCACATTGATTTTGTAAACAATCATGAGCTATGAGCAGGTGGTGACTCTGCTGTGGGATGGGCTGGGGTGGGCCAAAGCCCTGGATCCCTTGGCTGCCAATATGTCATATCTTAACCAGAATTAAAGCAACAACTGCACTCCACTCTAAAAAATATAAATGTTACCTTAGGACAGCCAGCATCAGTATGTGAAAATGACTGGCAGTCTCTTGTGGACAGATATGATATTGCTCTGCCTTTAAAACAGACAGTATACTCCCAGCCATTGACGCCCCTTTACCTCCATCTTGCTGTGAAGTTTTAACATCTAAAATTGTAGGCTTTTTAAAATATAACCATTGGAAAGCTTTTCCTTCTCCATTTATAGCCTTTGTTTTCTGTAGCTTGAGAGAACTCAATTGTTACTGTCTCAGTGAAAGTAATTGTGAGCTAGACCCTTGGTCAGGTGGCTGGAGATATGAATGGGGAGTGGCTGGATCTCTCTTAATACAAGTTGTTGTCATTGGTTTCTACTATGTGTTGATTGGCTGGTGTCCTGATAGGAGAACATGTCCCCATATGTGGTGTGGTGATGATGCATGAGGAGCCCTATGTAGATTTTACCAGCTGTGTAACTTTGTTCACAGACACATTCCACCGTTACAACCAACAGATCTTGGAAGCTGTTTCCCAAATCCAAGCTTCAGCATGCTGGGGTGTCTATCACATGGAAGATACCTGATGAGTGTTGTGAAACAATGACTGACTATGGCAGTGTTTCTGGGACTCAGAAGAGGCAATTCATACTTCATGGTGGAAGTGGGCAAGGAGGTCAGCAAAGACTTTCAAGAAAAGGTAAGATTTGAATTGTGACAAAGTACTAAGCTTTGGAGGTACGTAGCTGGTGCCAGCAAATATTAGGGGCTGAAGGAACTGTAGGATGGAAGTCACCAGCATCTCTCAGCATGAGAACAGCTAGGCCAAAAGAATGTTTCTGAAAGAGGAGGAAATAGGAAGTGGGTTGAAAGATTGTTTGAGAGCAGTACCGAAGAGTCTTAATTCATGGCTGGCTGCAGGGCATTTGAACCTTCTTCTATAGAAAGGCAATGATTGGTTCTCTTTAAAAAGTTTTATTTTTTTTTAACCTGTAACTAGTAGGTTTTAATGTATTTATTTATGTCTTTTTGAGACAGGGTTTCACTATGCAGTTTAGGCTAGCCTTGAACTCACAGCAATCCTCTTGCCTCAGCTTCTCAAGTTCTGGGATTATAGGTGTGTGCTATAATTAGTACTTTTTTTAACTCAAACACAAACTGCCTACTTTATTTTTAACAATGAAATAGTAATGGCAACAAAATAACTTAGTTGTAACAAAGCTGTCAAAGGAGCAAAATAAAAACAAAACAGGCATTGTTTCTGCTCATATTAGTTGTCTTCTTTAAACAGGAAAAACTAGTTTACGATTAGTTTACGATTCTCAACCTGTCTACTCAGGAAAGGAATAGAAGAAACACTAGACATATCAAGGGCCCACTCAGAATAATCAAACCTCTCTCTAGAATTGGGCCCAGCGGGGACACTAAAGTGCAGTCAATGTGGATGTACTTTTAAATGATCATTATGATCTCAGTTTTGTTGGTTCATACTTCTCTAAAAAGAACATGTCTCATGTTCTCCCCTCTTAAATTCAGATGGTCTAAACCAAAGATTCCAATAAAAACAGATTTATAGATCTATTTTGCTATGTGTACCAACTGATTAATTTACTATTAGTTTCCTTTTTTTTCCCCCTCCTCTTTGAGGCAGAGACTTGCTAAATCACTAAATTGCCTAGACTGGGCTGGAACTTGCAATCCTCCTGTCTCAGCTTCCCAGAGTGCTTGAGTGCTTGATTATAGGTGTATAATCAAGCTAGAGTGCTTGATTATTGGTGTAATATTGCAAAGCATGGCTTAAAAAGTGTTTTTAATGAGATGAAATTACATAAGCCACTTTGAGTGCAGTGGCAGTTAGTACACTGAATGATTTTTAAGTAAGAGAGTGACTTGATCAGAAGTGTGACAGTGTACTAGGCAACAGTCCACAGGAGAATTGGAGATTGACTGGAGAGAAAGCATGATTGGAAAACCACTACTAGAATCTGGGCTATCGTGTAAAGGAGGGTAGTAACAGTAAGGATGGAAAAGAGGGGACAGGTGAAAGTTGATGGAGAAAGATTTCAAAGAGTAGAAACATGGTGAGGTAGAAAAAGAAGGCAAAAGGAAATAAAAGAAAGGTCATCCAGAAATGAAGATTATGGATTTAGAAATTATCTTTGTAAAAAGTGGTAGGTGAAACTTGAAGATTGAGTGAGATTGACAAGGGATACCAATGTGCAGAGAGAAAGGGCATAAAGTAAATATACTTCAGGGAAACAAACTTTAAGAGATAAAAGGAAGTAAAAATATTAAGTGTAATATGTGAGAATTTAGAAAAGTCAAACTAGGAGTTGCAGTGACAGAAGATTAGAGAAAAAGATATAATAATCTGATCAAATACAGCAGGAAGATTGAAAAGCTTAAAAAATTGTGGGAGGCCATTAATTTTGATAATGAAAATGTTGATCATTTAGAACTTTTTAAGAAAGAAGTAGACCAAGAATTTTGTCACTGAATGTGAGCGAGAGGGAAAGGCTATTGCCTCCAGGAAGTGCTTTAGGTTCCAGGAAAAGGAAAGACTGAAGCTAGGAAGAGTTCAGGGAAGGAAGTAATAGTTAGCTAGAGGATCCAAGAAAGGGAAGATTGAAAGGAGCAAAATCACGAAATATTTGGGAAGGGATAATGAAGGCACAACTTGAGAACCCCTGAAAGGAGGAGATTTTCTCTACTAAGGTGGGAAATACAAAAGCAAGGATTACTATATAGAGAAATATTTGGAGAAATGTAAAAATGGATCTAAAAGAAGTTAAGAGAGCTTGGTCTCATTGGTTTTGTTTTAGTAAAGTAAGGTGCTGGATCACCTTCTGAGATGAGGTGTCAGAGCTGGGAGCAGGAGTACAAGGTAAGAAGCTGGAGATGGGAGGAAGGGCTGAAGGTGTGGTGCCAAGGATGGGGAAAAGAGGTCCAGAGCACTAAAATCTTATGATGAATTTATGCATTTGGAATATTTGCATAATCCTCCCTCCCTTGAGTTTGAAATATACTGATGTGATGGAAGGTGAGAGTTAAAAAGGATCATTGAGAAGATAGATGGATTTAGTAGCCTATTGTGTCATATGTAAGAATTTTGCCAGTATATGTAGTTTTCAGAAAGAAATATTGTGTACCAGCATGGTTGACTGAGACAATTTCTGGCACTGTATTTCTTATAATTAGTGAAACATTAGCAGAGACACTTTAGAGAGGATTTAACTTTAATTTCAGAGTGGTTCCAACTATATTAGATACAAAGTGTCATCCTAGGGCTGTGAGTACCTGCCTAGTATGCACCATGCCCTAAGATCCCAGCACCACCAAACACAAATATTTTTTTCTTTGAAAATTCAGCAAATAAACCACTTAAGTTTACAAGCCACATACTGGTTCTTCGTCTTCCTTTTCTTTATAATTATAACCTTTTAAGAACATTAAAGACCATTTTTAGGCCTGTGGCCACCTGCATTTGGCCTCGAAAGCCAAAAGGACATGCAGCAATTTCCAGCCCATGTTGGTACGGCGCTCTAAGACTGATAGGGCCCCACCCAGCATTCCACATCACCAGAGGACACACTGGAGGGTCCCTCCGGACCTATGTGGGCTCTACCCAGTGACCCCCGAGTTGCCTGCAGCCACCTGTGTTCCACCTCCCAAGCTGAAAGGGCCTGCAGTGATTTGCAGCCCACAGGGAAGCTGTGGCATGTCACTCCAAGACTGCCCTGTCCAGTATTCCACATCACCAAAGGACATACTGGAGGGTCCCTCCAGGCCTATTTGGGCCCTGCTCAGCAACCCCTGAGTTGCCCACAGTCACCTGTATTCTGCCTCGTGAGCTGAAAGGGCACATAGTAATTTCCATCCCATGGGGAAGCCTTGGCATGTCACTCTGAGAGTGGGAGAGCCCCACCCAGCAACCCTAAGGGGCTGGAAGCCCCTTAGGTCTAAGAACCTCAACTCAACTGGGGAAATTCCCTGCAATAGGGATAGGTATTCTCAACCCAAGAAACAACTGAGACCTTGCCTTTGGCTTCCCTAAGGGAATATAGGAAAATGATAAAATGAAAGAGCAAAATGCAATCTCAAACCTCCAGTCCATCCCAAGCAAGCCTAGGAGACATGTACGAAAATGTAAGCCATACACCTCCTGAAATGATAGCAACTGAAGTAAAGAAACAACTCTGGTAAGGTATAAAAGAACTCAGATCAGAAATAATCTCCCAGGTAAAATAAGAAATGATAAATGTAATGAAAGAAATGCTGAACACATCTAAAGAAGACATAGTTAAAAAATTAGCAGAACAATGCAAAAAGGTGGAAACCCTGAATGAACAATGTAAGAAACAAACAGAATGCATGAAGCAGATTCAAAGAGATATACAGGAAATCAAAAATTAGCGAAACCACCTCAAGGAAAGTGAAGGTAGACTTTTAGACCTCAAAGACAAGATTGCAGCTAGTGAACAGGGAAGGGAAGATATTTTAAAAATAATAAGGAATCAGGAAATAACAATTCAACAGCTGTAAGATGATGCAAAGAAAAACATAAGATTGATAGGTATAAGCAAAAAAGGTGATGATCCATATGATATCAAGAGTATTTATAGAAATAATAGCTGAAAACTTTCCAAACGTGAGAATGGAAACTGACGGATCAGTAAAGCACATAGAACTCCAAATAGTCATAACCAAAATACAGCTACACCCATACATATAATATTCAACATCCCAGAAACCCAGCATAAGAACAGAATATTAAAAGTTGTTAGAAGAGACAGATCACCTATAAAGGAAAGCCTACCAGGATCACAGCAGACTTCTCAACACACACAATGAAATCAAGAAGAGCATGGAGTGAAGCATTTCAGATCCTAAAGAAAAATGACTTCCAACCCAGATTGATGTACCCTGCAAAACTTTCCTTCAAAATGGATGGAGAAATAAGATGCTTCCATGACAAAGAACAGCTGAAGAACTTCATGACCACCAAACCAACCCTGCAAAGAATACTGAAAGACATTCTGGATAGACATAGGAAAAAACCACTAAGCAAGGCAAAGAATTAAACAGAGGGAAAGGTAAAGAATCAGCAGCAGAAAGATAATATGTCAAAAATAAACCAATATATAACAGTTATAGCCATTAACGTAAATGGCCTCAATTCAAAGAAACAGTCTGGCAGAATGGATCAAAAAACAACATCCAACCATATGCTGTATACAGGAAACCCGTCTAACCCAAAAGGAAACTCACAGACTGAAAGTCAAAGGATGGAAAACAATACTCCATGCAACAGGATCCCAAAAAAAAGCAGGGGTAGCTATTCTGTTTGCAGACAATGTGAACTTCAAACCAAGAATGATCCAAAGAGATAAAGAAGGCCACTACATACTAGTTAGGGGAAAACTTCAAGAGGAAGAGATAACGATCTTAAATATATATGCACCAAATTCCAGAGCACCCAGCTATATAAAGCAAATACTAACAGAAATGAAAAATCAAATAAGCAATAATACAATTATAACAGGAGACTTTAACACACCATTGACCCAAAGAGACAGATCAACTAGACAGAAAATCAGCAAAGACATAACAGAACTGAATCACACCTGTGAACAAATGGACT
>PVJX010036344.1:0-17656 GCA_004027295.1 Dolichotis patagonum
AAAAATCCTCTTTACAGTATTTGCCAAACATTATGCAGTTAGTTTTACCGGCAAGAACAAAACCCAGGTTTGAAAAATCTGACCTAGTATTAAAATTCTACTTTAATTTTTCTTCATTCTATAGGTAGTTTTTACTGGCTGATTTATAGTTGGGTAATCATTAAAATTACTTGAGTGATTCCTTCAGTATTTTAGGTTATTTTTTCTGCCTGTAAAAGTCCTTTTTTGGGAGAAGATAGGAAAGTAACCTAACTCAAAAGTATCATACACATAAAATTTCTAAGACTTGCTATACTGCTACAGAATATTTTTTTCTGTAAGCAAAATGATTATATTTTTACAACTTTTTTATATCATCTCATATTTATACCCCCCGGAAAAAGTACTGCTTAGTGAATAAATCAAAAGATTTTTTATTTTATCTGAGTATACCAAGCTGGATTTAATTTTTAAAATATATTCAATAAAAGAAACTTCAGATATAAAGACATTATCTCCCATCTCTGCTTTCTCAATAAGTATGGTAAGTCAGGAGGCCCTACATGAAGATAAAAATACCTGTATATGAAATTCTGATTAAACCCTGAATTAATAAGAGATTTAATGTTTTACTTCTTTAAAAAATATTCCTAAGTCAAATAAAAGCAAAATGTGAAAATATGATAAATTTTGGTGGTCAGTATAGTACGGTGTAAGGAACTCACATTATTTGCATATAGTCTTACAAGGAGTAAGATATTTCACAATTTTAAAAAAGTTTTAAAAGTATCATTAGAGGAAATAACCGAATGTTTGAAACAGTTTCTTTGAGAACCAACTGTGAATATAGTTCAACGATGTAGTAGATGATGCCTCTTCCTAACAATCCTGGTACATGTCACTGATCATACCTCTTTCCTGCTACACCTAATCACAAGTTTTACAAATCTTTTCAAAATGTTTCTGAAAAACAGTAACAATTTATAGAATTAACAGTACAACATAGAGTCTAAATGCCATCCATCTGTACAAGACAGATTTATAACTAGGACAGTATCTCAGTTAACTGACATGCTTGAAGAACAGAAAATTTGCTAATTACTTTTTCTAGTTTAACACTAAAATAATCACGCCTACTATTGTGTAAATCACAGGTAAAAAGGCTTTAACCACAATATAATAAATATGCATAAGAGTTCTGTCTCTCTTACTAAAAGTTATATTCTCCACATTCACAAGAGGCAGTTGGGGCATTTTTTTCCTCTTAGCTGAAGATACGGAAAGAGGGTGTCAAGAATATAGATTCTTAGAAGCTGGGATATTTTCTAACAAAAAAATTGTACAACCTTTAGTTATTTTAACCTAGAAAGTTGCTACTCATCACAATATTAAGATACCAGATCTTTGCTTAGAAAGCTTTAAAATTAGCAATAAAAATATCAATTATTGAGATTTCTTTTTTGTAGTAAGTCTCCCTTCTTTGATTTCCCTTAATAAAGTTCAGATGTAGTTTATAATAATGACCTAACACTGAAACATTACAACAAAGTATGTATACCTTTTGAAAACAGGGTACTTCTTTATCTGTCCTTCCTGCTTCTCCACACAGACTTAATATCTATCTGCTTAATTCTGGAACTGCAAAGTTTTAGATACCACCTCAGTAATAAGGCAAGAGTATCTATAGTTTAATTTGATATTTTGGTTTGTTTCAAACTGCACACCCTTTTCAGTAGGTGAAGCATAACACAGGGTCAGTAGAATACTACTATCATACATCTTACAATTTTAGCTATTCTTTCTAATACAATACTCAACTTACACAGGTATCACCAGTTTTTATGGCCAAACATACCCGTAGCAAAGAAATCTGAAAATATCATACATAAACAACAACAACAAAAAAAACAGAATTTGAGTTCTTTGGAAGGTAGTTTATAAGCAAGTTAGTGAAGTTACTAAAAAGGCTTTAGCAATATATAAGCCTAGCCATATGTGAGAACACTGAAGTTCAAGGTCTCACACAGGAAACACATCATGGGATGAACAAAGTTTCTCCCCTCTTTCCACAATTTCCTTTAACACACTGAATTCTGGGTGTCTCCAATCTGTATTTATAACGTCACTTTGATTCTTCAATCTTCTGTAATATAAGTCATTTTGCCCCTCTGTGTTGTATTTACATTTCTGCTCTTTCCACTATGCCACGTTGCCACCCCTCTCCTTCTTTCTTTCTTTTTGTAAGTGAGGAGCTTAATAAAGCCTACATTGTTTGGAATAAATGTGTTTTGCAAGTGTAATAGCTAACAAATACAAAATTGAATGAATCCTATGATCAATGACCTACTTATTATTCCTTAACACAGGGAAAAAAAAAAAAAGAAAAGAAACCCACCAAAACCTCCTGCTTCAGGGCTTATTATTGAGGCTGCCACACACCTCACTCGCTTCCTTCAGAGATTGTATCAGAAATGCCTTCCCTAACTATGCTCTATAAAATGGCAATTCTCCAGCCTCCTTATTCTTTCCTAGTATGTATCAGCTCCTGACTTACTATTTTGTTATGTGCTTCACCTATGTTCTGTTTCAGTTATGCAGAATACATGTTCTACATGGTTCAGATACTATAACAGCTGTAACCCTGGCTGCTGAAGACAGGGCCTGACAAAACAAGCACTCAATAATGTTTGTGATAACCCCAGCACTCAGGAGACTAAGGCAGGAGGATTGCTGCAAGTTTGAGGTCAACTGGTCTATACAGTGAGTTCAAAGTCAGTCTGAACTGTATGGTGAAGGGATCTGGTCTCAGAAACAAACAAATAACAACAAAAACTCCAACTTAAGAGCCAGGGTTTTAGCTCAGTGGCAAAGGGTCTGCCTGGCAAGCGTGATGTCGTGAGTTCCATCCCTGTTACAAAACAAAAACAAAAACAAAAAACCCCCAACTTGTTAAATGAATGAATATATTAAAAAAACATATATATATATATGTATGTATATACACACATGTATAGATCTACATGTCTGATAAAGGAGAGTAAATAAACATATCAGAACTATAGTTGCCACAAGAAGATTGTTCTGGACTTTTTCTTTCTCCAATTTTACAAATTATCTGAACTACTTGACTATATAAATTGCCATGGGATTTTAGAAAGTATGAATTTCTAAATTATTTTTAAAGTATTTTTTGATAGATAAAATAGTCAACTAAAAGCCACCAGTGGGACTCCCACGGGTAGCCAGCATGGGTGAGGAGAAGCAGCCAGGCTAGCCCCTGTGGGCACAGCGGCTGCCACTGGGACTCTAGTGGGTAGCCAGTGTGAACCAAGAGAACCAGCCAGCCAGGCGATGGACAAGCTGCGAGTATTTAGAGAAGCCCACCCCACACCCGCTGCCTTCTGGGGAACCTGGGTTAGGAAAATCCCAGGTGCCGATCCATCTCTCTACACTGTGGACAGGTAGCCAATGTGGGAAGCACCTGGGATGCCACAATCTGCTCATCTAGAGGAACCCAGGAAAACGTCAAGATGAAGAAGCAAAAGGGGATCTCTGGCCTCCAGCCAAAACAGAACAAGTCCAGGAGACATGGACATGGCAGAAAGCGGAAGTCACATACCTGAAATTTCTGGGATGATGGCAATTGAAGTAAAGAAACTGTTTCATGAGGTTATAAAAGAAATCAGATCTCAGCTAAAAGAAGAAACGACAAACATAATAAAGGGGTTGCTGAGCGTACCTAAAGAAGATAATAAGAAAAAAAAAAGAGCATAGGACAATGAAGGAAACATTAATATTGAGAAGAATTAGAATGTATGAAACAGACTCAGAGATATCCAGGAAATTAAAAACTCCATTGAAAGCTGATAAAACTGCTTGAAAGAAACTGATGATAGACTTTCAGACACTGAAGACAGGATGGCAACCAGCAATTGCAAAAGGAAAGATCTCTTAAAAATAATGAGGAATCCGGAATAACAACTCAATGACTGCAAGATGAGGCAAAAAAAAAAAAAAAAAAAAAAAAAAAAAAAAAAAAAAAAAAAAAAAAAATTAAAAAATTAAGAATGATAGGTGTCAGCAAAAAAAGAGTCAATACAAATGACATAAAAAGACTATTTACAGAAGTACAGAAAAAGGACCTGAAATACAGGTAAGTAAGGCATACAGAACTCCAACTAGCCATAACCAAAATAAATCTACACCTAGACATATAATAATTAAAATCCCAGAAATTCAGCATAAGAACAGAATATTAAAGACTGTTAGAGAAAAGAAACAGATCACCTATAAAGGAATCACGACAGACTTCTCAACACAAACCATCAAGTTAAGAAGAGCTTGGAGTGAAGTATTTCAAGTCCTAAAAGAAATCAACTTCCAACCCAGACTGATGCACTCTACAAAACTACTTTCGAAATTGATGCAGAAATAAGATACTTCCATGACAAAGAATAACTGAAGGAATTCATGACCCCAAACCAACCCTACAAATAGTACTGAAGGAGGGGCTGGAGATTTAGCTCAGCAGCATAAGCTCCTTTCTGCCAAGTGCCAAGTCGTGAGTTCAACCCCCTGTACCAAAAAAAAAAAAAAAAAGGAATACTGAAGGGTATTCTAGAGAGAGATAAAAATCACCACAGTCCCAGGAACAGCAGCAGAGTGGAATCACACAGCAGGGAAGACAACTGAATGGAGAGGAAAAGTAGGGAGCCAACAGCAGGAAAAAAGCATGGTAAAGACAAACTAGTGTATGTTGGCTGTAACCATTAATGTAGATGGTCTTGATTCACCAATAAAAAGAAACACAGGCAGAGTGGATCTAGAAACAAGATCCATCAATTTGTGGTATACAAAAAAACACATTAACTTGACAGGATAATCATAGATTGAAAGTTAAAGGAGAGAAAACAATACTCCATGTGACAGGGAACCAGAAAAAAGCAAGGGTAACTTCCCATCAACCACAGAACAGCTAAGAAAGGTAAGACATTTTTATACAATGGAAAGCTACTCAGCTATGAAGGATAATGACGAGGCTCTTGTACATAAATGGATGCAACTTGTGATTGTGCTCTTGGGTGAAGTGGTTTGCACTCACATTGGTGAACATCATGTTGTCTTCCTATCATAAAAAGACTGAAGCAGTTAGTGGGATCCAAAATGTATAACAGATATTGTGAAAGTGAAAGGAGAGGAAACATCGAAAAAGGTAAGATGGTAGCCACTGTTAATTTCTTATTATTTTGTTTTAAAGTCCTGTATCATTTTCATTGTTTTGTTTTGATTTTATTGTTCTATTTGATTTTATTAGGTTTGATGGTATGGGAAGTTATTTTGAAGGTAACAAGAGGTATTATGGCAGCCATTGTTGATTTTCTATTATCTTGTTTTGAAGTCCTGTATTGTTTTGTTTTGATTGGCTTTATTGTTTTACTTTGGTTTTATTCTCTTAAAAAAAAGTCAGCTAGTTCTCAATTTCCCAAGACATCCTAACTGGTCTTCCATTTTAATGTTATCTGTACAGCTGGGGTATTAGTGCATCGATTTGGCAGAGCAGAGAGCACTGTAATAGAAAGAGTGAAATTTGGTGATAGATGGGCTCCCTTTAAGCAGATTTCTTTCCCATAGGGCCCCTGGTCATTTAGGTTCTCAATATGACTAACCAATTATATGTTAATTACAAATGGCACTTTGAGATCTAGTACTCCCACTACTAGGTATATATAAAAGGAAATTAAATCAGTGTGTTGAAAAGATATCTGCACTCATATGTTTATTGTGCAATATTTGTAACAGCCAAGATATGCAACCAAACTAATGTAAACAGGTAATACTATTCTTTCTTTTCTTTTTTTGAGACAGGTCTCCTTATATAGCTCAGGCTGGCCTGGACTCACTATGTAGCCCAGCCTGGCCTCAAACTCATGATGAGCCTCCTGCCTCAGCTTTTCAAGTGCTGGGATTACAGGTGTGCGCCACCATACCTGGTTCAATTCTGCTCTTTTTCTCTTTCTCATACTCATGAGAATATTAAAGCCATAAAAAAGATCTGTCATTTCCGACAGTGTGGGTGAACATGGAGGACATTACGTTTAAGTAAAATATGCCAGGCACAGAGGCAATTATTGCATCATCTCACTCATACCAGGAAACTAAAAGAGTTGATCTCTCTGAAGTAGAGTAGGAAAGCTGGGCATGGTGGCCCATGCCTGTAATCCAAGCACTTTAGAGGCTGAGACAGTAGGATCGTTGAGAAGTTTGAGACCAGCCCTAAACTACAAAATGAGTTCAAGGCCAGCCTGAACTGCATAGTGAGACTCTGTCTCAAAAAGAACCCTCTCCCCGCCAAAAATGTAGAGTGGTTAACAGGGTGGAAGAGTTGAGAAAATGCTGGTCAATGTTAGAAATATTGAATACGGAGTCACACAGTTATATTAATTAAAACTTAGTCCGATTTCTAACCTGTGTGAGGATTTCACTTCTGTTGTGACTAGAACAGAACCAAGACTAAGGAGATTAAATAAAACAGGGTTCAGGATTCAGGGTATAGATGAAGACTCAGGTTAGTACGAGCCTCTTTTTAGTGGTTTAAGTCTATCTTTCCCCTCACACCTAGCCTCAAGTAGTGCCCTGTTTATCCCATTCCACTTGTATTGCTTTCAGCTACTACTTTCTGCCTTCTGCCTAAGTGCTGACTACTGTGGTGCCGGAAGGACACAGGCCTTTTAGGCAGTTTCTCTGCTACCACTCACCGAAATGTACCAAATGTAAATAGGCTTCTTCCCAAATCAAAGCAGGTGGCTTGGAACAAATCACGGTTGTTATTGTCAAAAAAGAGCTAGAGAAATTAATAAATCATATATTTAAAAGATTTTACAAAAAAAGATAGGTATTAGCATTAATTACTAAAATCTAAGAAAATGTGCTGTAAAATGTGCATATTGAACACCAAATTTTAAAAATATATCTACAACTTACAACAAATAAAAATCCTCTATTTAATGATTGTCTTTTCATCTTACTCTACTTGGGTGCAAAGTTTTTATTGGCAGACTCATTTTTAACTACAATTTATTTTGCTCTATGTGCCAGGCACTTTGTTAAAATACTTTATTACTATATAATTTTTACAAAAACTCTTTGAAGGCTTATTATCTCAATCATAGACAAGAAAACAAAAATGTAGGGAGGTAAAATAACCCGTCCAAGGACACCATAGCTAACTCAATGATATCGGTTTCTGGACTCCAAAATTCATGCTTTTTAAACATCTCTATTATTTTTGCTTGTTATACATCTCTATATGTAGGTTACATCTCAAAGCCAACTCGAAGTGCAATTATGCATAACCACACTGCTGTTCTTTTCCACATATCTATTCCACAGAATTTTCTTATTTCAGCAGATGTTGCTCAACTAGTTTTTCAATCTTCATAGATTTCCTTTACTCTTTACTTTCTATATCCTGTCTAGTACCATCCAGGATCCATCTATTTCTATCTATAGTCTCTGCCTTAATCACTGGCAGGCCTGAATTATATAATATATTGAAAAAAAGAGCTCTGTGGGCACACGCCAATGATATGAGTCTATTCTCCAGACAAGATACAGTAATTATACCAGCAAAGGAAAAGACTCACATTTCAAAGCAAGCAATGTCTGAAATCAATTTTCAACAACTGCAATCTGGATTTTTAAGGTAAAACTCTTGTAACACAATCAAATTTATTTTTCTGTATTCTTTCACAACTTTTCACTCAATCCTTCTTGCCAGGCACTGGCTACTCACTGTTCAGTGATTCCTCCCCCTTTCAAATATCTTACTCTCCCTTCCAAATATCCTACATGTTTAACTGATTTTGAAAATTGTGTCATCAACAAAAACCACTCTCATATATCAATCTTAGTTTCCTTTTTCCTTTCAAAGAACACATGAAACCCAAGTAAAAGGCAAACAGTCCTTTCTCACTGACACTAAGCTTATAAAATTTGAGCTCTTTAGCAAAACGTGTATCAGCAGTACATACTTAAGAGTTTCTGTGTTTTCTATTTTTAAAGTATTTTCATGTGTATTATTTCATCATTCAGCAGTCATATGAAGTGGGTTTTACAGTTACTATTTTCAGACTGAAAAACTCAGAGACATTGTCATTAAGCCTAGCATTATACAGAAGAGCCAGGGCCAAACATTAATCACAGTGACTCTACTCACTGCGCTTTCCAGAATACAGCACTTTGACCTATCTCACCATATAAAGAAAAAATTTTTAATGTATATTTCAAAAATACAGAATGTCTCTGTAGATAAAATTTCATTTTCCTTAAAGTAGCTAAATTATTACTTAATCTAATATAATTAGTTTAATAACTAATAGTTATCATAATACAGGGAGAAAGTTAAGGCCTAGTGGAGAAGAATGCCACCAAAATTGAACCTCTTTTACAATTTCTACGTACACATGATCCAAAGACAACAAAAAATAAACACTATTCTTATTGAAATTGAAGGAAGTAAAAATCCTCAGAAATGAAGTTAAATGTCTAACATATATTTTAACCACTATTTAGTTGACTAACAGCCCAGAAAATGAAGATAATTATGACATAAAAATGAGCTGTGAAAAGCATGCACAGAAAAGACATGCTTCCACTTGGAACAGCATGCTTTAAACTTGCAGGCAATCTAAGAAGAATGTAAAACTGATTATGAAATATACCTACTTTGTAATTAAATTAAATATACGTTTACAAAGTCTGCTTTCCTTTTTTGGTCAGAACAAGCCAACAACAGCAAGTGGCTAGAAATTATAATTAATATAAAAACATTTCAGAGGAAATGGTTTGCTAGACTCATCATATTTTGAATCTTACATCAAGATATGAATGATTATTTGCAATGAAGTTGACAAGACATGAAATAAAATTAAAATTTATCAATCTTTTAAATGGCTTTTCTAAGTATAATGTTTTTTTTTAAAGGGAGAAAACTTTTTATCCTGTGTAAAGCTGTATTTATTGATCACCTTAAATCTCCACAGCTGACAGAAATAAGACAGATTTCTTTACAAAGCACTTGGGTTCACTAGTTCCAATTACCATGACATTTCTTTTTTTTAAGAGGAAAGTCAGATAGTAAAAGTAATGAAAAGCCAGATAAGAGATCCAAGAAAAATTAATTTAGAAGGCAACCAACTGTGTAGCTTATTCTTACCTTGGTTGTTTTTTTCACGGGTTGACATTTTTGCTGGTTGAGACAAAAATGACATATCTTACCAAAAAATTGAGCATTTCCTTAAGTAACTACAGAAACACGTCTCTTTTTATTCCTATGGGCTAATAAAATATACTGATTGAAAGTAAGCTGACATTCTTATCAGTTCGAAAAAAATTAAACTGATACACAAAAACAAAATATTGTAAAAAGATATTTAATTTACCTTGGTTGATGATGACATCTTTATGCCTAAAAAGGAATTCAAAGAGTATATTTATTTTATAATTTTATACAGGTAAACATTAGTCATCTGAAGCACTTGCAAAACTCTGATGCCTTTGCCCAAACCCTAAATAAATCTAGAAATGAAATTCAGGTAACAGTATTTTATAATTTCTCATGCTATCAACTACTAATGCACACAATTTTACATGGTTTTAAACAAGTAAAAGCATAAAAAGAAAGTAAGAGAAGTACCAAATCTTACAATATTATTGAGATTTACAATTTGACTTGGGGAATATTAACAGGAAGACACAGTTTTTCTGAGAGAGCTTTAGAAGAAAAAAGTTACACGAATTATAATATAGATTTTAAAATTCAAAGCAGGACATATAATTATACATATAATAGAGCTATTAATTTTCAAATGCAATAAGGTCTTACTTACTTGTCTGTATTTTTTGTAACTTTTGATAGTAATTTTGATGTTGAAGGTATTTTCAATAATTTATTACGACTATCATCTGCATTTTCCCATGAATTATGTAACTTTTCAGCTGTTGGTAGTCGTTTTATGCTAGGAGAAACATATTCATTTCTTAAATGAAAATTCTGAGTAGCAGTGACATGTAAGTGACAGTTTTTAAACAGAACACAAAAGCAGCAATTAACACTTTCTTAAAGCTAATCCAGAAAAGAAAGGAAAGGATTAGTTGAAAGACTTTGCCTGGATGAGTAACGGAGTTAAACAAGGCAATACCAAGTCCGGATTTTCTTTTTTTAAAAGTAAGACAATTTACTGAAGAAAAGGAATAGGGAATACAAATAGTTCCTGAGAGATAGGAAGGGTCCTGAATGGGTTGACCCAATTGTGTTTTATAATTTTCAGTATTATTCTGAAGAGCACTAGAACAAATACTATCTGATAAAAATAAATATATTATCTTTTTGTTGTTGTTGCTGTTATCAGAAAAAAACCCAAACTATCTGCTTACGTCTCAGAATGCTTTCTCTCTTATGCCAGTACTGGAGCCTGGACCCAGGGGCTCTGCACTGAGTCATACTTGCTACCCTGTTTTATCTTCAGACAGGGTCTGAACTAAACTGTCCAGGCTGGGTTTGAATTTGTGACTCAGCCTCCCAGACTGCAGGGATTGCAGGAATGCACCTTCACTCTTGGCTACTCTTCTAACTTGCAGTTACCAAAAATCGAAGTTTTTCATAATCATTAAATTCTAAGGCTTCAATTTTCATTTTTAATGTAATTATGTCCTAATGTAATTAAATTATATGGGTACAAGTGACAATTTCTAGTGAGACTAAAAGTGAAACTCTTGTATCTTTAGAGACCATTTTATCCATGGTCTAGAATAAGACTCAACACAAAAACCTGTAGTATTACAGATTGATTCCCTATACTTGTAACACAAAGTTCTATTTATAAATGACTTTTTGGTTGCATTGTTCACTATCCTAAAACTCATCCAGTCTTTAACATTTTTTGCAACAGTATATCCAAAGAGCAATTTAGAAGGGAGAGCATATTTCCAGGAGACCTCAAGAAGCTGAAAAAAAGATTCTGGGACAAAGATACCAAGTCAAATCAGAACCTTAAAAGAGATTGACGATAAAAAAGCCACCTTTAACCTCACACACTCCGAAGCTGTGTAACATTAATAATTTATATTCAAGAAAAATTCCACAAGAGACCAGGCAGAACAATTAAAAACCACTTAGCATAAAATCTGTGCAGGACACACAGACAAAGCATTTTGTAAATGGTAAACATGCATCAATCGAGTGAAGGGTATTCTGCTTTTCCCAATTTCCATTACAAATTTGACACAAAATATTGAACTGGTCAAATAAAAATGTATTATGACTCTTTTAGGAATGGTTGCTATTTATTCTATTAAAATCCTAGCTTGTTCTTGGAATGGTTTAGTAATTTCCTAAGATTTCTAAGCAGAAGTATAATGATAAAATATGTATCTCAGGATAAAACTTGAATAGCGTTTCTAAAACAGGCAAATTTAATTAAGTTGGTCTCAATATTTGATTACAAAGTAGCTGTAGCAGTGAACTCCCAGCATGCAGGTTTAGATCCTCCATTTAGGCGCACACACACTTGTTAGAATGTTCTTCCCTTCTCCCATTCTTATAACTTAAAAATATTATTACGGACACAGAAGCCCTCAAGCAAGCCTTAGCACAGAAAAGACCAGGTGAAAATGGATCCATTTCTCTAATCAAGCAAGAATTTATCCTCCCAAAACCCAAAACTGAAACTGAGATGCAGCCACAACAAAAAGCTATTTGTTGAGAAGGGCCCTTGCAAGTTGAAGGTTGTAATGATGCCAAAATGTGGTGAGGATAAGTACATATGGACATTTGCTATCCATGGCTATAAGTTGCTACATAACCACATATAAATTAAAAAGTATTGTATACTTTTATGAAAATACTTTCATTTTAAAGTAGGCCATTTGTGCCTTTCACCAGATTGTTTACAACTTTATCTTTTTTATTTATTTTTTTGGGGGGATCTTTTTGAGACAGGGTTTCACTAGGCAGCTCCAGCCAGCCTTAAACTAAGTGATCCTCCTGCCTCAGCCTCCCAAATGCCAGGATTACAGATGCATACCACCAAACCTGGTTTTTTAAAACTAAGAAATTTTGATTATAAATCTTCATTCCACAATGTGGTAAAATACAGATTATAGCAACAAAGAAAGAAAAAATAAAAGCCATCAGGCTTCTCTCTTGGAACCCATGGATAGCCAACTTTTTCCTAAATCACAAAATTTAGGTATCTTTACAACCATTCCCTAGCTCTGTACTGCGGGACAATTAAAACCTTTTAGTGGGAGCAGAATTCTTGCTTTCTGGAGTTTGTCTGTGTATTTGGAGAGGTTGTGAAGAGGGCTGGGGAGAAGGTGATGCTCGAGTTTGTGGACTGTGATCATTAGAATGAGATTCCTCTTTTTTTTCTCTCTGTCCTTGTGGTTTTTCTTTCTTTTTTTCTGTACCACTGTAAAATAAAGTATAACATGGAACAACACATATTTAAACAAATGAAAAAAAATCAAATGATAGAAAGTGATTATTATATAATTCAAACCCCTAAATCACACAGCTAATATGGTTTTTACTGCTTTTATCCAATAAGGAAAAATATTTCTTTGAAAATTCTAGAAGCTATTAAAATCTTCAATAAAGACAAAAATTACCTTTAATGAATTTTGCTATCTCAGCAAATTTTGGAGAAGAGAAGCTCTCTTAACTGACCTCAAATTACCCAAATCAGAGGAATAGTGACACCTTTCCTTACCTGTGGAAGCTAACTGACAGATGACCAAGGTACACTAACGCTCAGTGTTTAACAGATTATTCCTTAATTCCTCTGTATTTTGCTGCTCCCTCTGTATTTTCCCCTTTTTGACACTGCTGGGGTACTAACTAGGGGCCTTCCACATGCTAGGCAAACACTGTACCTCTGAGCTACAGCCTCAGCCTCATCAAGTGAGGTTAATTTACCCAAAAGTTTATGTTTTTACAAAACATGTTTGTTAGTTATTTAATTATGTAAATTAAATAAATGCAAAGAAAATTGATAAAATATGTGCATAAGAATAAGAATCACAAGTTCTAAAGTTCTAGGAAAACTAAACTGAATGTTCTAGAAATACTAAGCATGACAAATATTTACACGATTATTAAAGTGGGACAATTTTTTTAAATCAGAGAAAAAGAAATAGGTTCTAATTACTGTGTTATTTTGCCAAGTTTTAAATTTCTTACTCTTCCCTTAAAAATGAAACAAAAATTATGAAAATATATGGGCCTATTTTATGTCAACAAGGAATTTGATCAAAAATTCATATTTTGAAAGCAGGTGGGAGGCTTGGCCTTTAATTATATTTAAGATATTTGAAGCTTTACACTTTGACTTTTTTTTGAGACAGGGTCTCGTATGTAGCTCAGACTGGCCTCAACCTCATGGGGATCCTGTCTTAGTCTCCAGAATGCTGCGCCTGCAAGCGTGTGCCACCATGCACACACTTTGACTCTTACAAGGAACCACCTTCCATTTGTAACTGTACAAAAAACAGAGTACAGTATTACAAGGTAGATGGAATTAAGACTTTCATTCCTTTTGAAAAGCCAGAAACCTACCAACTGCCCATAGTTCTTAAACTACATTTTGTAATTTTACCCTAAGGTGAATAATCCACTGAGGACATATATAACAAAAACATTTAAATAAATACACATAGTATATAATTTAACTATCATATACTAATTAAAAATTTTTAACACTATTTTAGCAGTTATATTTTATCTGATTCAGTTCTAATACCCTCTGACTTCACATTGGCCACTGATTGTCAACTTCATGTTAAATTTTTTTCAGTATGTGCTACGAAAATTTTACTTCAAAAATATTAGAGGAACTCTGAAACTCAAAAAAACTGAAACAGATGCGGAAGTTACTCCCCCCGCCCTTTTCTCTTTGTCTTTCTCTTTCTCAGAGTCTTGCTATGCAGTTTAGGCTGGCCTTGAGCTCACTTTGTAGCTCAGGCTGGTCTCAAACATGCAATGATACTCCTGCCTCAGCCTCCTGAGTGCTAGGATTACAGATGCGCACCACCACACCTGGCTTAGAAATTACTTCTTTCTTGTCAGTCTTCAAACCATCCTGAATGCACAGACCACTAGTTTAACAGGACAACTTAAAAGAACTTTTCTTCTAGGTTACTTAAAAGGAAAATACAGAGCCCCCGCACCATATAATAACTCAGCTGCTCTTAGATCTACTGACTTACTATTGTGCATAGTACTGATCACTATACAGTAACAGCACAACAGCTAAGTTAAGAAAATGGGCTGAATCTAAACTGCTACTGGCTACATAGAAAACAGAAATCTGTTAAAGAGGATTAAAATTTTCTACTTTGAATTTGTTTAACTCACAATTTGTTACTTTTTCCCAAAAGGGAGCACTGGTAGCAACTTTCAGCATTTTTTGAAGGGGAAAGTCTAGATTCTGTAACAATGACTTAAAAGGTTAAATTCTAGAAGGAATTTTTAAAGGACCAAAGAATGTGTTTCTTTACCATTCTGGTGGTCACCTGTTTGGTTAATTACGTAGTTTCACACTATGAAGAATTCGTCACTGGCATTAGTTTATTGAGGTAGGTACTTTCAGAACACTGTTATACATTATTCTCTTAAGGATTTTTTTCATGCATTGTTAGAAGAAAACTAAGATGATGAAGTTTTTATTTTATGGTCTCTTGAGACAGTTTGCTAGGACTTTCAAAAAAAGGGCAAAGTTCTACAACCACTTTCATTGGAAACTAATCCCCATCAATTAACTGATGAACAGAATACTACATATACAATCCAAATCTATACTCCATTGAAACTTTTATATTGCAGTAATTTCACACTATGTCCACCATCCTCTTAACATACAGAGACAAGCAAACACACAACAATTAACACTGTGTAATATCCTGAGTTAGGCCTTTATATAGTCTTATGGTTGAAGAAGTTTAGCGTTCAGCCTCCCAGAAATGCAGATCTACACCAAAGATTCTATTTTTCCTTTAAACATGCTGTATCAAAAATATTACTTGATAAGGATAATTCACAAACTTCATTCAATGCTAGTTATCAATAAATTTTTGCTAAACAGAAACAAAAACAAAAAGTCAAAACATGAAATTGTTCTTTCTTTAGTAAAAACCAAAAGCTTCCATACTACAACTCAAAAAGTATGATATAAACTGTGCATAGGCTATAGATCTCATTCCTTTAAATTGTCCGTTTGACTCTCATACAGCTCTATTTCATACTTTTTTTTCAAAAAACCAGACTGATTTATCAGGCTCATACAATGTTGCAATGTTAGTATTTTTCCTCTTTACAAGTAGGTACCTTTTAGCAGCAGACGATAGAGTTTCCTTTCTTGCAATGGAGACTGAACTGGTGTGAGTTGGTTTTCTGTTTGCACCACTTCCATTGGTTATACAGGACATAGAAATAGCTTCTCGAAGGCTTGGCTGTCCTAAAGATAGTTAAGGAAAAAAAAATTTTCTCAAACTTCAAAATACTCCTCACAGATCAGGGTTTTAAAAATTAAATCCATTAGTGTTTAAAACTAGTGAGCAAGCTGCCCCCGAAATTCACCTTAAACAACTGCATGAAAACCAAAACAAACCAAAAGTGCCTGTTTTGTATTGTTAATGAGTACAGTTTCTGTCCTGGAGATAGGAGTGCAGTGATAATTGTGTAACAATGTCACTGAATTTAATGCCACTGAAGTGAATAAGCAAAGAAAAAAATTTCAAGGTTCCTGTACAATTATCATTCTCTGACATATGATAAAATGGCAGCACATGCCTGACAGTTTTCACTGGTCTTAGCAAGCTCTCTAGTCATACCCTAGATAATTATTCTAAAAAGATAGTACACCTCTTTGACTAACCATTTCAAGGTATATGCATATATAATGGCTTCTTTTCATTATTCAACAGAAAATTTCCCACTATGGAGCCAATTATGAAGCTTATGTAGTTTATCACATAGAATAACAATTTTTTAAAACATCGGTACCAGGGATCAAACTTACGACCACGTGCTTGCCAGGCAGGTGCTTATGCTGCTGAGCTAAATCTCCAGCCCCTAGAATAACAATTTTTATAACCCACAGAAATGGTTGTGAAATTATTATTTGAATGATCTTATGTAAAATGAAAAATCAGAAACAAATTTTAAAAAAGGAAACATAAAAGTGTTGATGGAGTGATAAGGCAGGTGTCAAAAACTATGTGTGATGGTCTAGGGGACCACATCTGGAGTTCCACAGGGGAGTGTTTGGCTGGCACATGCAAGGCCTGGGTGCAATCCTAAGAAAAGAAAGAAAGATAGGAAGACAGGAAGGAAGGAAAGAAGGGAAGGAGGGACGGACCAAGGGAAGAAGGAAGGTAGGGAAGGGGAGGGAAGGAAAAGAGGGAAAGGAGGGAGGGGAGAAAGAGAAGGGAGGGAGGGAGAAAAAAAGAAAAAAGAAAAGAGTACAAGTGAAAAATCATCCAGTATGTTGACAATGACAAATCTTATAATTATAGCCACTTGTGAAATAAATAATGAAGTTAAAATGTGGAGAAAGTTTCAAAACACATAAAAGACTGAAGTATGAATACTGCCATGATATGTATCTTTTAATTTGATTTTTGTGCTAGTTTATGTGCTATTTAAGAAATTCAGCCAAGTATGGTGGTGTGTGCCCGTAATCCCAGCTCTTGGGAGGTTGAGCGAAGAGAATCGCTGTAAATTCAAGGCCATCCTGGGCTACAAAGTGAACAAGGCTAGCCTAAATCCCATAGCAAGACTCTGTCTCAAAAAGCAAACAAAACAAGCAAACCAAAACACCCAACAACAATAATCTCTCTCTCACACACGTGTACACACACACACACACACACACACACACACACACACACACTACAAAATCTTTGGGGCTGGAGATGAAGCTCAATGAGAGAGCAACTGTCTACCATGGTTCAAACCCCAGAACCTGCACTATCCCCTTCCCTACATGTCCAACTCAAAGTCACTAAGACGTCTCTTAAATTTTCCTCTAAGTTTTACAGGTTTCCCCCTTAGGCTGAAATCTGCAATCCATTTGTCTTACATGGCACGTGGCAGTAGTCAAGGTGACTGCCTTTATTTTGTTACACGACTGTCGATTCTTCCTTGCCATTCCTTCTTTTCCTTTTTTTTTCAATTTTTTTTTTATAATTTTATTTAAAGAGGAAAAAACAAAACAAAATAAAACAGAATAAAGGGTAGCAACAATACAGTATTCCAAGGAAAAAAGGAAAAGTACAACAACAATAAAACCTAAGAAATTATTACTTGACTAATTACATACTGACTTCTTGGAAATAGCTGTTCAAATTACAAAGTTAAAACATGTAGACATTCAAACAGTGAGACTGTTAACAGTTCTACTCCACGATCTGAAAAAAACCACAATATGGTCATCCATCTTACCCACTCAAATATACATGCAATTATATCAATAGGGTAAAATTAAACACAACAAAACGGAGCAAAGCGGATCACAAGAAAGCAATGTAAGACATAAATTTCAAAGCTAGACAATTGGAGATATTCACTCTCTATCATATTGACTCTTGTTTTCTTCCAAATAGTTGTCCATATTGTCAC
>PVJX010036345.1:0-17647 GCA_004027295.1 Dolichotis patagonum
CTGTAGTATATCTTGCTTTTTGGAATAGCTGTCTGTGCCCTCAAATCTAGTACGAGTAAACAAACTGGAACAGAATATAATCAAACTAAACAGAGTGATGAGAATAATGTGGATTTTAAAGCCTGATACACTATTAACAATGTCCTCTGCCTTCCTATTTTTAGACACTTCTTCCCCTTTCACTTTCACGGGGTGCATTGTACATTTTGGGTCCCACTAACTCCTTTAGTTTTTAGATTAGGGAGGCAACCAGATATTTACCTAAGTGGTTATGAACCTTTTTACCCCTGAGCTTGATCTTGAGTTATATTCCTTTACCTACAAAAGCCTCAAGGTTCTCCTTTGTTATAGCTGAGTAGTTCTCCACTGCACAAAAGTGTCATGTCTTTCCAACCTATCTGCAGTTGCTGGACAAGGTGCCCCTATTTCTCTCTGGTTCCCTGTCACATAGAGCATTGTTTTCTCATATTTGACTTTCGGTCCATAAACCCTCTTTCAGGTTAATTATACTTCCAATACGGAGCATCTAGATGGACCCTATCTCCTGATCTACTTTTCCTGTGTTTCTTCTTGTTAGTGTATCAAGGCCTTCTATGTTAGAGATTATAGCCAACCTTCTCGGCCTCATCTCTGCTATGCTATTTTTCTGCCATTGGTTGTCTACTTTTCTCCTTCATCCCACTGTCTGCCCCATTCATTGAGGCCTCTCTGCCACTCTTCCTGAAATCCTGGTGTTTCTTTTCTCTCTCTCTCTAGAATGTCCTTCAGTATTTTTTGTAGGGTTGGATTGATGGTCATGAACTCCCCTCTTTCCCTTGTCATGGAAGCATCTTGTTTCTGCATTAATTTTGAGAGACAGTTTTGCAGGGTACCTCAATCTGGGTTGGAAATTATTTTCTTTCAGGGTTTGGAAAACTTCACTTCATGCTCTTCTTGATTTGATGGTTTGTGTCGAGAAGTCTGTGTGTCAAGATTTTGATGGGTTTTCCTTTATAGGTGATCTGTTTCTTTTCTCTGAAGGCTTTTAATATTCTGTTCTTGTGATGAATTTCTGGGATCTTGATTATTATATGTTGGGTGTAGATCTGTTTTGGTTGTAGGTGGTTGGAGTTCTATATGCCTCATACATCTAAATATCATCTCCTTTTCCTATGTTTGGGAAGTTTTCCTTAATTATTTCTGTGAATAGCCTTTGTATTTCATTTGTGTTTACTCCTGCTTCTTCACTCACATTTTTTATTCTTAAGTTATAGGTCATCTTGTCTTCTAGCTTTTGTATTGTTACTGTTTGTTTCCTTGTTATTTTTAAGACATCTTTCCTTTCACGATCACACATTGCAAACCTATCTCAAATTTTGATAATCTATATTTAGTTTTTTTTAGGCAATTTTGCCAGCTTTCAATGGAGTTTTTAATTTCCCAGTAATCTCTTTGAATCTATTTCATGTATTCCAGTTTTTTTTATATTCTTCATCAAAGGTTTCTTTCCTTTTTCTGTGTTCCTCCATTCTTCCATCTGTGTCTTCTTGAGAGGTGCTTAGTATATCTTTTATTAATCTTCCTATACCTTGCTTTACTTGTATTAGTATTTCAGTTTTGAGTTCTTCTATAATGTCATGAAGATATTTCTTTATGTCAGCTGATGCCATATCCGATATTGCATGTTTGCTGCCCTTGATCTCCTCTGTATTTCCCTGGGCCCATGTTTCCTGGGTTGGCAGCTGGAGGCTTTTTCTTACTTCTTTCTCTTGTCATGTTTCTGGTTTCTTCCATACAGGTGTATAGTGGAGGTCCCAGCCCCTTTCCATATTGGTTACGGTTCTTCTAAAGCATGCTGGCTAGGGATTGCTGCCCTCTTCAGTTTGCTATTGATCATTGAGGTGCAAGCAGGGGCAGTGTAGGCTGGTACCTCCCCACCAAGCCAGTCAACCAGTGAGGGCTTTACCACGTTAGCGTGTGCTGTGTAGACAGAACCAGTTCGGGACAATTTCGGGGGCAATTTCTTCCCTGGCTATTGGGTCCCAACCAAGGGCATGACCCAGCCCAAGCAGATCCCACCAATCTTCTCTGGGCAAGGAGCAGCCAACTGAAGCCACTGCTGTTCCTGATTCAGGCCCATCCTGCCCAATTCCAATATGCCCAGCCGGTCACCCTCTTCTCATGGGAGGACCGAATTCCGAGCACTCACCATGGGTTAGTACAGGTCTCCACGCAGGCTCCATTCTCCATTGCAACATGTCCTCCCACTGAGGGCCTTGGGCTTGCCAACCCCTGATTTCAGTGTGACCGTGAGAGTGCAACCAGGAGTCGTTTGACTCCAAGGCGCCTGGCACAGCGTGGGACTGGCTCTGGTGAGAACATGTCTGGCCCCAACCTTCCATCCACATTTTTCTTTTCTTTTCTTTTCTTTTCTTTTCTTTTCTTTTCTTCTTATTTTTCCTTAGTTTCTTCCTGGGTTGTAAGAATCCCTCTCCTTTCATGCAGTCTTCTCCATGGTGGTAAATTCTAGCAGCTGAGCTGTTTCTCTTAGAGAGGCTCTTTACTTTGCTACTTATCAATGCACTTTCTCAGGACCCCCTTATTTATTTATGTAAAAAAATTTTTGGTACTGAGGATTGAACTTACGATCTCACTCTTGCCAGGCAGGCACTTATGCCACTGAGCTAATCCCCAGGCCCAGTAACAGTTTTATTGAAGTATAAGTCACATACCATAGGACTTACTCATTTAAAATATTTCAGTGTTTTTAGTATATTCACAAACTTGGGCAACACATCATGACAACTTTAAAACATTTTCATTACCCTAAAAGAGAAAGCTTGTGCTCTTTAGTTATCACTGTCCCTAATATTCCCACCTCTTTTCCAATCCTTGATAATCTACTTTCCATCTCTATAGATTTACCTTTTCTAGACAATTCATGTAAATGGACTCACATAACTTATGTTCATTTCATGACTCTTGTTTCACTGAGCATGTCTTCAGGGTCTCTCTATGTTGTAGCACATGTTATTACTTCATTCTTTTTTATGGCCAGATAATATTTCATTACATGTCTGTACCACAGTTTATTTACCCACTCATAAATTGATGAACCTTTAGGCTGTTTCTACATTTTAACTCATACATTATGCTGCTATGAATATTCATGAATAAGTTTTTTGGTCAAATTTTTAAGCCACTAATGATTTACAGCCAGGATTTTCAGGAGCAGTGGATCCAAAAATGGATTTTGATTCATCTTAATGTTACCATTGTCATCAAGTTAATTAGCATCTCTGAACTTCATCTACAAAATAATATGATAAAGTATCCCGGGTGAGGATCAATGCAATCAAGGGTGTGACTCTTTAAATGACAAACTGAGAGGTGTTCTGTAAGAGATCCTATGTGTTGCCCACACAACAGTGCACCCTTTCTTGGTATCAGAATCATGATTGTGGTCCAGTATTAAGTAGCCTTCTGCTCATGAAGCTGAATCCCTCCTACCAGAGTGGACAAATCACAGTCTAAACCAGTTAAGATATGATTGTTGGCTAGGTATGATGGTGCACACCTATAATCCCAGCACTCAGTAGGCTGAGGCAGGAGGATTTCCTTGAGTTTCAGGCCAGCCTGGGCTACACTGCAAGACCTTGTCTCAAAAAAAAGAAAGAAAGAAAGATATGCTTGTTGACCTGTAAACATATCAACAAATACTAACTTAAAACAAGATATATAGTTGGAGTTAGATCCAGAGAAATATAGACATGTAAGGAAAAGTTGATATCTTCAATACCAGAGCATTTTTCCTTTATTTAGTTTAATACTGGTTCCTCTCTGGACTTAGGTAGTTAATTGGCTGAATCTTTCAGCTGTCTTACATACCTTTAGATTTTTTTTTTCAAAACAGGGTTATTGTAGTTCAAGCTGGCACTGAACTTGCAGTGATCCTTCTGCCTCAGCCTCCCAAGTACTGGGGTTACAGGTGTGCACTACCATACCCAGTTGGTATTGTCAGATTTGATCAGAGTCCATAGTGGCACACACCTGTAATTGAACATTCAGGAGACTGAGGCCAGGGGATCACTTGTTACCTATAAGTTTTGGATGCACTACACTGGTCAGTGGGACAGAGAAGCTCTGCCAGATAGCACTGCAGAAAATGAGGATCTTAGCACTTGAGAAGGTATAGCAGCAGAAGAAATTTTCCTTCTTTGTCAAGATTATCAGCTTGCTGACTGTGACAAAATATTACAGTGAACAAATCTGATCTCAACTTACAGCTAATATTGGAGAAGCTTCAATTCTAGATGGTTTCTTGTGTGATTTCTCTGTCTGTCTATCTATCTGTCTATCTATCTACCTCTATCTATGTGTATCTCTCCATCTATCTATTATCTATCATCAATCTCTATCTCTATCCATCCATCCAGCCAGCCAGCCAGCCAGCTAATCTACTTTTGGAGATTAGTCTTACTTGCAACAAAAGACACAGGGAAAAATCAAAAGAAGGACACACCAGTAATGAAGAGGAACTTCTGCTTCCCGCATCATGGCATCCTAAATACCCTGGATGACCCTCCTGATAAAAACAAATTGAATTATTTTAAGTATCTATTTTAGCTGGGGATATAGCTCAGCGGCACAAGTGCCTGCCTGCCAAGAATGAGGTTGTGAGTTTAATCCCTGGTACCAAAACAAAAAGTATCTTTTAAATAAATAAATTACATTTATCAATCTCTATATAAGCCAAAAGAGACCAATCCCAGAAAAGTATAAATATGTGAAGTTTATACTATCTCATAATAATTTATGAGAAAATAATTTGTAGAGAAAAATAATTCATGGAGGAGAGATGAGACATACTAGGTGGAGTAAGTGTTTTAAGTGGGGTGATCACAGTAGTCCTCAGTGTGATGGTGACATTTGAGAAAAGACTGGAAAGCCGTGAGGGCCGAAGCTGTATAAATATCTGACAGAAGAATGATTCTGGTAGAGGGAACCGCAAGTACAAAAGGTAGGAACATGTCTGGAATGTGCAAGGAACAAAAAAATCAGTGTGACCACAACTAAATGAGTGAATAGGAGAGTAGAAGGTGAGGTCACAGTAGGAATGGAGACCGACTTCTGTATGGAAGCATTTTCTTTCAGCAACTTGAAAGTGTCAGCCACTCAGTTGTTTTCCATCTTCCATGGCTTCTGTGAAATTCCATCTTTTACATTGTTTTCTCTATTTTTTCATTTTTTAGTCTCTCCTTACTTTGACCTAGGCACTTTCTTTTCACATATTTTCTGTCCACTAATTCATTCTATACTTGGGTCCAATCTGTTATCAAACCCATTTATTGAGTTCTTCATTTCAATTGTTGACATTTTTTAGTTCTATAATTTATTTTTGATAATTTCTTCATGTCCAATTCTGTGCTGAAATTCTCCATCTTTTTATATAATTTGTTGATCATATTAATCATTGTTATTTAAAAGTCTGGTGATGCTGATGGCTAGGTCTTCTATGAATCTGTTTCTAGTACTTTTTTCTCTTGGCATTTTGGTCAGTTCGTGTCCTATGAATGTTATTTAACTTTTGAATAAATTTGATACTGTGTACTAAAAATCACACAGATAATGTGAAGCTCTGGATCATGTTCTTGTCCTTAAGAGAGGATGTACTTTCGCTTTTGGTGGGTAGTTGAAGCAGATCACCATCAGTGTAATCAAGGACTGGGTTGATCCAAAGCTGACTTTTGGTCTATGATGGTTAGTCTACTTCTGATTCACCCAGAATCACAACTATGGCAAGTGCTGTGAAGGTGGTAAACCAGATGATAAAACAGAGCGTAATTTGTGGTGGAGGTGAGAAGTAGATGCTTTAGCTAAGAAGGCCCCTGTGAGAGGTCACGACCTGAACAATGAGACAACATCCATGTGAAGATGTAGATTCTTCCAGATGGAGGTAGCAGCAAGGGCAAGTGCCCTGAGGCATAAATGAGCTTGGCAGGCTTGTGGCATGGAAAAGAAGGGAGGCTGACATTGCAAGGTAGATAAGACTTAAATATTAGGAGCCTTAGAAAGAGATTTCATTTCAAATTGTTAAATAACTTTATACAAAAGAAGAACATAATCTAGTTCATGCTTTTGAAAGCTCTGCCTGGCTGCTTTCAGAGAAATAGTCAAGAGGAAATAAGACTTGAAGCGAGCCCATTGATAAGCCTATTTGCAGTAAGCCAGGCGAGAGAAGGTGGTAGCCTGAACTAAGCTAAAGGGTAAACAGAGAAATAGAAGAACTTGCAATATGTTTAAAAAGCAGAGTTTATTGGACTTGTAGTTAGGTTGGTGGGAAGAGAAAAGGGTTCGCATAATTGGATGGATGGTGGAGCCATATATCAAGATAAGGAAGACATAGGTTTTGGGGATAAAAGTCAAGAATTCCATCTTCAAGCCATTTACATGCTACACAAGTGGCATTAATTTGGTGACTTTTAGTTGCAAGTATCAAAATGACATAAATGAAAACAAGTTGTTGGTTAACACTCTCAGGAATTACAGGCTCTCTAGCAGCTGGATCCAGCCACGGTATTACCAGAACACACACTATTATCTTGCTTTCTCTGTCTTCTCCTTCCCTGCCTCCTCCTCCTTCTTCTCTACCTCCTCTTCCTTCTCCTTTTTCCTTTTTCTTTGCTGGGATGATTTAACTCTGGACTGCAGCTATACCCCACCTATAGAGGAAACTATGTCCAGCCGGAGAAACAGATGCCATCCCGCCACACCTCCACCACATTCTCCTGACCTTGCTGAGTGCTACAGTTTAGATCTGGATCATCTCCCAAAGGCCTATGTGTTAGAGGCTGCGTCCGCAGCTTGACACTACTGGGAGATGGTGGAAACTTTAAGAGGTGGGGCCTAGTCAGTGGTCTTAGGTCACTGGGGGCATGGCCCTGAAGGGAATTTGGGGCCCTGGTCTCTTTCTGCCTTTTATCTCCTTCATTTCCCAGACACAAGGTGAGTGATTTTGCTCTGCCACATGCTCCCAACATGATGTGCTGCCTTCCCACAGACCCAAAGACCAACAGATGAGAGACTTGAACCTCTAAGACTATTGACCAAAATAAACCTTTTCTCTTTATAATTCTCAGATATCCAACAGTGTAATGGTAAATAAAAAAAAATTTTTTTTTGGTACTGGGGATTGAACTCACGACTTCACAGTTTGCCAGGCAGGTGCTTGTGCCGCTGAGCTATATCCCCAGCCCTCCAACAGTGTAATGGAAAGTCAGCTCTCATTCTGAGTAAGATTACTTATCCACCTGTTTATCCCTTTAAGAACCGACAGGACACATCATAAGATCAAGGATCAGGTCTTGGTTCTTATGAACCCGGAGTTTAGTAAAATGAAAAGTAAATCAGCTTTGGAGTTAGCTAGTTAGTGATTGACTTTGACACTCAGCAGCTGCTTGGCCTTGAATAAATCACTTAACCTCTCTGAGACTTATTTTTACTTATGTATCAACTATCAATTAAAATATAAATTGAGTGGATTATGAAGATTTAAAAAGCTCTTGATGAGAAATGCCCAGTAGAGTTCCAGCACTCTATGCTTCAATAAATGAAGACATAACTGGAACTGTAGCAATCCTTTAGGTACAATCTGGAGAGGTGGATAGGAGGTAAAAGATGGCAAGAACCAGGCATCCAGGAGGAAAGGCTAGTTCCAGCAGGGGACAGGGATGCCTGGTGTTCCTATGCTTTCTCCTTGGTTGGCTTCACCCTAAATCTGGCCTGGACCCAAACTTGCTTGAGGGGGGCCCACCCCAGAATCTTTGCCCACAGCTAAGACAGGCCCTGGCCTGTCCCCCACTCCTCTGCCTGTGGCTGGGGTTGGTAAAGCAGTGAACATTCCTGAGGAATTGATGAGATTCCAGAAGCCATACCCACCACCCACAGCCTACCTCATACTGGATGGATAGGACGGGAGAACCAGGCCTTCCCTCCACAAAATGGGCCAACTGCCAGCACCAACCCCCATACAGGCATCTGCCCCATCCCTTCTTCACAGCCCTAAGAAACCCCAAAGAGCCCTTGCCATCCTCCGGCTGACCCTGCCTCATCCGCCTGCTGGGGCTCCCCACTTTGTTACCCACTGAGCAATAACCAGTTTCATTCCTTACCATCCCATGAAACCCACAAACTAAAAGAACTTTCCTAGAATGTGCAACATTAGAGAAACTGTGGCTTGGATGGCCTAATGGTGGGTGGGGCACCCAGCACTCTCTCACATCCTGCCCCTTGATATGGCTCCATAGACTCTGGGCATCTGGGCCCCAGGGTGTAAACCACTGGTCTTGTTGGACCAACAGAAAATGGAGAGTCGAACAGCAAAAAGGCTTTGCCCAAGTTACAGTCAGGTCCAAGATACTGCAGGCCAGTGCCCTAAGGCCTGGCCTCTTGCCTGCCTTCCACCTGTTACGAGGACTAGGTGGCCCCAGAAGGCACCTCCAGGTTTCCCATGACTGTGGTGGCTGAGAGTCCTAAGAGGAGAGTTCTCAGCCTCTCGGGACAAGGGAGGGTCTTGCACTGATTCCTTACTGTGACCCCGGGCAGGAGTCTTAACTTCTCTGAGCTCACATGCCTTCATCTGTACAATGGAGTTTAACCACAAGGTAAGTGAGGATTTGATGAAATAATGCAGGTGAAGTGTTGAGCAGGAAGTCTAGCATACAGTAAGCAGCCTATACACAGAGCTCCTATTGTAGTTATTAGTAGGGATAAACGTTTATAATCCTCCCTTGGCCCTGAGATCAGGTTTAAGATTGAGGGAAATGCAGAGACAGCCCCCCTCCCCAGCGTCGTGGAGCCCTGGGACCTCTTCCCTCAACACCTCAGGGGCCAGAGCCCTGCCCCTCCTTCTTCGCAGCCCTCTTACTCTGCCACTCTGGTGATTCATCCTCCCCCAGGCCACAGTCGTGCCTACCAGAAAGCCATTTTTCCGGTTTCCTCTCCTGAGCCAAGGGCCCCCTGAACCCTGCTCCCAGCCTAAGGGAGGCGGAGGGGGTCCCTGAGTTGGAGAAAGACCTCCCCCTCGTGCTCCTCCCCAATCCAGGACCTAGAGGAATTGGGGGAGCAATAGGACAGATCCAGAAGAGGGGAGGCACAGATAAACCCTTCCCGGCTGAATTAGTGTGGAACAGCGCAAATCCCTGGCAGGGGTGGCCCTGGCTTTTGTGGGGCTGAGTAAGGAATGGGACGGGGAAAGAAGTTGGGCTAAGGCTGAGATGACACGCCGCTGGCAGGAGCCTAGTGGTGTCCCTAGGGCAGTACAGGCAGAATTCAACTCCGCGACAGAACTGCACCCACCCCCAGAGCCTTCTCTCCAGGCCCGCACAGCTCCCTCACTCCAATGGGAGCCTTTCCTTTGTAGAGCCGCGTTTCCCGGCTCTGGTGCCTCGCAGCGCAAAGCTACACACACACACACACACACACACACACACACACACACACACCCGCTCTGGTCAGCCCACAACAGCTCTCCCCACTCTTCCCTTTCGCAACGCCCCTCAAGCTCCTTCCTACAACCCAGATGGAATCTTCCTTAGACACAGAACTGTCAACCTGGGCAGGCAGGACCACGCCCAGCCAGGCCTACCTGTCCCAGCTCAGCCAATGAGCGAGCGGGCTGGGCTAGGCAGCACAAGGCTCAGAGCCGCGAGCGATGTCCACAGTCCCGGTCCCAACACTAGTGCACAGAGAGTGAGGGTGGGTCCACGGGCCCAACTCACAGGTGAGGAAAGCAAGAGGTAGAGGTCATGAAGGTCACACCTAATCTGAATCAGTTGATGGAGTTGGATTTTTTGAACTCCAGCCTGACTTAGGAGCCTGATCCTACACTGTCCAGAGCTATTCTCGAGAGACCAGGTGCAAGGAATCTGTGTTGGGGCCTTTAAAAGTCACTGGACCAAGAGATTTCCCGAGAAGAGGAAGGGATGTGTGCGCACCCGAGCGCGTGTGTATGCACATGCTCGTGTGTGTATCTCCTGGCTCCCACCCAGGTCTGTGCAAACTCCTGAATGTGAATCTTGCCCATTGCTGCCCTCCACTGACCACTGACAAAAACTGCTCCAATCTTGGGAGTCTAGGGAACCATCGCTCAACAGCAGGGACCCAGAGAAACTGGATGGTCTAAAGCTAAATCTTCCATATACAAAGAGCTTTTGAAAAGCAATGAGAAATAATCAAATGTACTAAAAAAAAGCAGATAAAGGGCGGAGACAGGATATTTCACCCAGAAAGACTCTAACCAGTCAGTATGCAGATGACTAATTTCACTAAGAATCAAACAAATGACAATTTTAAAAATGTAATACGTTCACCTATCGGATTATAAATTGATAATGACTTTTAAGAAGGGATGTTGAGAAATATTGTCCATAGAAGTGAGAATTAGTACTAAGTTGTTTTGTTTTTGTTTTTGTTTGTTTGTTTGTTTTGGCAGGGTCTTGCTATGTAGTTTAGGACTGGCCTTGAACTCATTATGTAACCCAGGCTGGTCTCAAACTCATGAAAATCCTCCTGTCTCAGCCTCCTGACTGTTAAGATTGTAGACATGAGCCACAGCATTCAACTGAGAGTTGGTACTAATGTTTTGCAGAGCAGTATCAAAAATATTAATATTCACATTTGGTCCAACAATTCCATATCTGAAAATTGATCCTTCAGATGCAAAAGGATGTATGTTTAAAGATGTTCATTACAGTACTGTTTACAGTCCATGGAGGAAAAGAGAAAACCACCAAAAATAAAGAGTTGGCTGGGTCTGCTCATATTTATATTGATCACATTTATGTATCTATGGAAGTAACATATTGGTGTACAACTTACAAAAACATATAAAATTCTAAAAATAACTAGGTTGACATATTCTTATACAGATATTTGTGATACATTTTGAGTGAAAAGCATAAATTGCACCATAGTTAAAATACTATATCCTTCTGCCTAGGAGTATAGTTCTTGGTCAAACACTTGCCTAGCATGCACAAGGCCCTGGGTTAACTCTCCATCACCAAAAACAAACACAAATACTAAAATATCATCCTGTAACATTGTGCGAAAGAGTGGGAGTGTGTGTGTGTGTGTGTGTGTGTGTACATACGGAGTTATTTGGAAGACTTACCAAAATCTCAACAAGATTTCCTTTTTATAATAGGATTTCACTTTCTAATTTGTACTTCCCTTATGGTTTAAAATTTTTTGTGCCCATATCCATTTTATAATGAAAACAATAAAGCTATTTTCACTATGAGGAAAGAAGGCAAAACGAGGGCCTTACCTCACTAGCTGGAGGACCCCACAGTGGAGCCAGGGGTGGCCCTGCTAGGAGAGCAGGTTAGAGAAACGGGCAATAAAATGGGTACAGAGACCTGGGACCAAACCTCCTGACCCAGTGCAAGGTTGAGAGTGAGTTTTGGGGAGAGACTGAGGGGCCTTCTCATCCAACCCCTTTCTCAGAGGCAGGGGTGATATATTAGATGGCCCAAGAAGGATGAGAGACTTGGCCAAGTTTACACAGTGGACTAAAGCTAATTCAGTCACCTGGACCCCAACGCTACTGCGCTCACCTTCTAAGGTAATGTGAGGTTGCTGCTAAAAGCATATTCCCACAGACTCAGGGCCATACTGATTTGTTGAGAAAACAAATCACCTCCACTCATTATCTCATCTCATTCATGCCCGCTCCCTGAGATTGTCTTCATACGGCAGGGCCTGCCACTGACATCGAGCAGGAAGCTGAGCTGTGGAGGCACGTGTGGTGGCCTCCTCCCTCCATCTCTGTGACCTTCCTTCAGCCTTCTTTTCCTGCCTCCCTGCCTCCAGGACTGCCTAACAACTCAAGCTCTGCACTGAGAGAACACCGGAAACCACTACTGGAAAACACTTCCCACCGCATCAGTTAATCTCAATTGTCAACTTGACTGGATTCAGAGAATCCTAGAGAAGTGACTGGATCATGGTGGGTTATACTGATCCCTGTATTAATCCACCCATACTCATAGCTAATGTGCTGCTAGGAGGAGGGGCCCACGGAGCAGGTGGGTTATTGGGGGCTGTGGTTTTGGAGGGTGTATCTCTTGCTGGGCTTTTCCCCTATGCTCCACTTTCTGGCCACCATGAAATGAACAGCTTTGCTCTATCAAGCTCTTCAGCCTTGGAGCCAGGTGACCACAGAATGAAACCTCAAGTCAAGTTACACTTCTCCTTTAAGTTGCAGGATGCAGGTACTTTGTCTTCTTGATGGGAACACTGACCAATACATCCACCATGTCACTATGCTCGGAAAAGCTTTCTGCCCCCCCCCACTGCCCTCAGTTAAGCCTTCAATGAGGTGCCCCCAATCTCCACTTGCAGGTTCCTGCCCACACCCTCCAGCTCCTGCATCTTATGTGCTTCCTCTGCCATGTCTTTTTGCCTCCCTGTGTGCACTTGCTCATGCAACCTGCCCCCACTTACTACAGAAAGTCCTGTTTCTATAGATGGCACCTTCCACTCATTTTTAAGGGATCTTAAATAAATGTTCTCACCTCCAAGAAGCTGAGTCCCACAGGCAGTTTAAGGGAATGTGTTAAACTGTTCCTACCTGCTTTCACATGGCTTTGATTATTTTACTTTGTGCATTCAACTAACTACTTTTTTCTTATTTCACGTATTTTCTATTGATTTTTTTAAAATGCCTTTCTTTTTTTTTTCTCCTCAGCCATCATGGATGTATACATCATGCACATTTAAATCTAGAGCTGAGTAAAATCCCTAGACTTGTCCCCACCAATACAAAAGCAGGTTTTCCCATCCTGGATTGTCTTTAAGCCTCCAGAAATAGCCATTATCATTGCTGTGGTTTAGATGTGTTCTCAAAGGCCCATGTGTTAAGCTTTGGTCCCCGGCTCCTGTTAATATGGGAAGGTTGTGAAACCTTTAAGAAGTGGGACCTATGGATGTTCTTCTGGTCATTGAAGGCGTCATTGGGACCTCAGCCCCTTTCTCATCTCTTTTTGCTTCCCCACCATGAGGTGAGCAACTTCGCTCCACCTTCTGCTCCCTACCATGATGTGCTCTCACCACAGACCCAAAAGCAATAATTCCAAACAACTATGGACTTAAAACTCTAAAATTAAAAAATGAAATAAAACTCCCGTCTTTTTAAGTCAGTTGTCTTGGGCATTTGCTACAGTAACAGAAAGCTGACTAATATAGTCATTAATATGTAGATGACCAATATTCATTTAGATTTGCAACACATTGCCTGTTTCTTTGTTTACTTCTTGCTTTCTGTTTCTTCTTTGTGGCATTTTTTTTTTTTGCTAATAGCTTTACAAACGTATAGTTGATGGTAAACTACATATTTAAAGTGAACAATTTTGATGAATTTTTTGAACATGGATATTCACATCTACTCATCACCATAATTAAAATAATGAGCATCAGCCCCCAAAGTTTCTTTGTGATGCTTCCCAGTTTCTCCTTTCCTCTACTCCCTGCCCTAACCCATCCACAGGCAGCCACTGACTTGCTTTCTGTCACTATGGATCCCTTTCCTTTTTCTACAAGTGTATTTTAATAGAATTATACAGGCCATACACTTTCTCTTTTTTTACTCAGCACAATTATTCTGGGGTTCAGCCATGTTTTGTGCCTACCAATAATTCATTCGTTTTATTTCTGTGCAGTATTCCAGTGTATGGAACACAATACATTTTGTTTATCCATTCACTTATTGATTTGGAACATTTGAGTTATCGCCACATACATTTTGGCTACTAGAAATAAAGCAGCTCTGTGTACAAATCTTTGAATCAATATCAATTTTCATTTCTCGTGGACACCACGGAGTGAAATAGCTTGGTTATGTAGTAACTCTATGCTTAGCTTTTTAGGAAATTCCAAGACTTTTCCAAAATGGTTGACATTTCTACCAGCAATGTAAGAAATCTTAATTTGCTCCTCATCCTTGGCAGCACTTGCAGTCTTAGACACTGTGGTAGGTACACAGAGGATCTTGTTATGGTTTTCATTTGTATTATATTGTTGTCAAGTACCTTTCTATATGCTAACTTGGTCATTCACGCATATTTTTGGTAAAATGTACAAAAAAATTGTTGCTCATTTTGGAGGGTGTGTGTGTGCATATGTATGTGTGTGTTTTATCATCAGGGTTTAGAGTTCTTTATAGTAGTCCTCCCTGATCCAGTTCTTTTATTTTCTGTGGACTCAGTTATCAGGGTCATTCACTGTTGGAAAATATTAAGTAGAAAATTCTAGAAATACACAGTTTATACATTTTAAATTGTGCGCCTTCTGAATAGTGCCATGAAATCTTGTGCCTTCTCACTCTGTCCTACCCAGGACGTGAATTATCTCTTGGTCTAGTGTATCCATGCTGTCTGTGTTACTACCTGCCCACAAGTCACTTACTAATGCCCCTACAGAACAAACTTTTATTATACATTGTTATAACTGTTTCATTTTTCTATTATTGTTAATCTCATATTACACCTTATTTATGTGTTAAATTTTATCATAGGAAAAAAAAAAACAGTGTCTATAGTGTTTTCTACTTTCCCCTATCTCAGGCTCCATGGGAGGTTTTAGAAGGTATCTTCCTCAGACAAAGGTGACAACTGTGTATATTCTGAATATGAAACCTTTATCAGGTATGTGACTTACCAATATTTTCTCCTATGGCTTGTCACTTGTTTTTATAACAAGATCTTTCAAAGAACAGATTTTCTTAATTTTGATGAAATCCAATTTAATAATTTATTTTTGGCACTATAGCCATTTTAAACATTTTTGGAGTTACAGTCAACAAATTTTTGTTTAATTCATGACTTGCAAACATTTTCTTTCTTTTTTTTAAATTTTATTTTAAAAGGGAGTAAAATGAAACATAACAAAACAGAACATAAGAAAGCATAAATTTCAAAGCTAGACAACCAGAGATCTTCACTATCTGTCATATTGTCTCTTGTTTTCTTCCAAATGGTTGTCCTTATCTTTGCATATGGAGAGCTCATACTAAATAACATAGCCAATCTTTTCACAAGATGTGTAGTTCACTGGCTCCCACTTGCTAGGCAGGGGGAGGCGGAGGGGGGACATGGGACGGGGGACAGGACGACATGAGATGTCTGATTCTCAGCTCACACGCAGGCAGGATCACAGTCGCCCCCCCGAGACAGGAAGAGTTCCTTGTTCTCCTGGCACCCCTAGTCAACCGCATGGTGCAGGTCCTGAGGCACCAGGGTCTCTCCCCTGCAGGCCCTATAAAGTTCGCCATACTCACCTGCTATTTCTTTCTGATGAATTGACCATTCCATTTCCAAAGTTCTGAAATGGCCATTAGACCACAGAAGGAATTCTGTTTAGGCTCCTGTTTGAAACCAGCAGCTACAGCGATCTGCTGGCCTTGCTTCAGGGCCACAACATTTTCTTCTAAACATGTTATATCTTTGTATTGTAAATATAAGTTTATTATTCTTTTTGAAGTATAACTCATTCTATTTTTGTTTTTATTTTTGCTTATGGATACTTATCCTATGAATACTATTTGTCGATAAGATTATTCTTTTTCAACTGATTCCCTCTACATCTTTGCCAGAAGCCAATTGACTGTATATGTGTGGATCTATTTCTGGAACTTCTACTCTATTCCATTGATCTGTTTTACTGTCTTGATACCAATTTCACACTCTTGATTTCTTTAACTTACAATAAAACTTGAAATCAAATAGTATAAATCGTTCCACTTTCTCCTTCCTTTTCAAAGTTGTTTTTGCTATTTTATGTCCTCTGCATTTTTATATCAATTTTACAATTAACTTGTCTGTTTCCACACTCATACACAGGAAGCCTGTTAGGATTAGGACACAGTTGAATGCACAGATGACTTTTGGGAGGATTGACATCTCGGCAGTACTGAGTCATGTAATCCAAAGCTATTTGTATAGATACAGATTTCTCTCTGGCAGCATTGTCCTGTTTGAGTAACTTCCTTTAAAATTTCTAATAGGGCACATCTCCTAGTAACAAATTCTTTCAGATTCCATATTTCTCCTTCACTTTTGAGCTATATTTTCACCGAGTGTAATTCTAGGTAGACAGGTATTTCTTTTAGTACTTTAAAAATGTTATTCCACTGTCTTCCAGTTTCCACTGTTTATATAGTAACAAGAAATTCATCTTCATTGAACGCGCCGGCAGCTTAGCGGGTTTTTGTGTGTTCTCTTCACCAGCAGAACCAGGCCTATAATTAAGCAACCATGTAGAAGGGGCCTGCTGTTGGCATTGATCTTGGCACCACCTACTCCTGTGTGGGTGTCTTCCAGCATGGGAAAGTGGAGATTATTGCCAATGATCAGGGAAATCGAACCACTCCAAGTTATGTCGCTTTCACCGATACCAAACGACTGATCGGAGATGCTGCAAAAAATCAAGTGGCGATGAACCCCACCAACACAGTTTTCGATGCCAAGCGTCTGATTGGGCGTAGATTTGATGATGCTGTTGTCCAGTCTGATATGAAGCATTGGCCCTTTATGGTGGTGAACGATGCAGGCAGGCCCAAGGTTCAAGTAGAATACAAAGGAGAGACAAAGAGCTTCTATCCAGAGGAGGTGTCATCTATGGTGCTGACAAAGATGAAGGAAATTGCAGAAGCTTATCTTGGGAAGACTGTTACCAATGCTGTGGTTACTGTGCCAGCTTACTTTAATGACTCTCAACGTCAGGCAACCAAAGATGCTGGAACCATTGCTGGTCTTAATGTACTTAGGATTATCAATGAGCCAACAGCTGCTGCTATTGCCTATGGCTTAGACAAAAAGGTTGGAGCCAAAAGAAATGTGCTGATTTTTGATTTAGGAGGTGGCACTTTCGATGTGTCAATCCTCACTATTGAAGATGGAATCTTTGAAGTGAAGTCTACAGCTGGAGACACCCACTTAGGTGGAGAAGATTTTGACAACAGAATGGTCAATCATTTTATTGCTGAATTCAAGCGCAAGCATAAGAAAGACATCAGTGAGAACAAGAGAGCTGTCCGCCGTCTTCGTACTGCATGTGAACGAGCTAAGAGAACCCTCTCTTCCAGCACCCAAGCCAGTATTGAGATTGACTCTCTGTATGAAGGAATCGACTTCTATACCTCCATTACTCGTGCTCGATTTGAAGAGTTGAATGCTGACCTGTTCCGTGGCACTCTGGACCCTGTGGAGAAGGCTCTGCGAGATGCTAAACTTGACAAGTCACAGATCCATGACATTGTCTTGGTGGGTGGTTCTACTCGTATTCCCAAGATCCAGAAACTTCTACAAGACTTCTTCAATGGAAAAGAATTAAATAAGAGCATCACTCCTGATGAGGCTGTTGCTTATGGTGCAGCTGTTCAGGCTGCCATTCTACCTGGAGACAAGTCAGAAAATGTTCAAGATTTGCTGCTTTTGGATGTCACTCCACTTTCTCTTGGTATTGAAACTGCGGGTGGAGTCATGACAGTCCTCATCAAGCGTAATACTACCATTCCTACCAAGCAGACACAGACCTTCACTACCTACTCTGACAACCAGCCTGGTGTGCTCATTCAGGTATATGAAGGTGAGCGTGCCATGACCAAGGA
>PVJX010036346.1:0-17727 GCA_004027295.1 Dolichotis patagonum
TTTTATTTTTTTATTTTAAAAACAAAACAACAAAAAAGAATAAGAACAATGATATAGAATTTCAAAACAAAATAAAAGAAATTAACACTAGTTAATATATTGCATATTGTTATCTTCAAAATAGTTGTTCAGATCACAAGATTTAGGCATAAAAAAATGGTCGAACAATGAAAGCCAAAACTGTTCTTTTTGATGAACTAACAGAGATTAGTATAGTATTCTACCTTATATATATATATATATATATATATATCCTGTATTATATATTATATATATATGTATTTTATATATATATATGATGGGAAAAAAAAAAAATATATATATATATATATATATATATATATATATATATACCAACAGAATGGTAAAAAATTTTAGCCAGCTATCCCTCAGACAAAGGACCTGTATCCAGAACATATAAAGAATTGAAAAAACGACAGGCCTACCAAGTTTAAAAACCCAATCCAATAGTGGGCATTTGAGATGAATACACAATTCTCAGATGAAGAAATACGAATAGCAAATAAAGACATGAAGAAATGTTCAACATTGCTGGTCATTCGAGAAATGCAAATTAAAACAACACTAAGATTCCCTCTCACTCCAGAAAGAATGGGTGTCATCAAGAAATCAGCCTTTTAATTTTAAAAAAGCATGTCAACCCAAGAGTGGTGGCATGTGCCTGGAATCCTCAGGAGGCTGAGGCAGAAAGATTGCCACAAGTTCAAAGTCAGTCTGGACTTAACAAGTAAGGTCAAGACCACCCTGGACTACACAGTAAAATCCAATCTCAAAAGACTGGAAAAAAAGGGGGAGGAGGGTGTTGGCAAGTCACTACATTGCCCAGGCTGGACTCAAACTTCTAATTCTCCAACTTTAGTCTTCCAGACAACTGGGGTCACAGGCATGCACCACCACACCTGACTCTGAATGCCATTTTATGTAAATGTTTTTTAATACTTTTGTATGTGAAACAAAGTGGAATTTTACCCTTCTGTTATCATACCAGCACCCAAAATGTTCAGATTTTGGAGCATTTCATATTTTTAGATTGGGAATGTTAAATTGTATCAAGAAATACTGTTTTGTCCAAAATTTTGACTTTCTTCCAAAATACTGTCCAATATGGTAGCCCCTAGGTCATGTGGCTATTTAAATTTAAATTCATTATAGTTAAAAACAAAACTTCAGTTCCCTGATCAAACTCACCACATTTTTTGTGCTTAGGAAACACCTCTGGTTATTGGCTACAACACTGAACTATACAAATCCAATGTACCACCACCATCCCAGAAAATTATGTTGAGTAGAGGTGGTCTAAAAAAGGTAAATACACAAAGGAAAAACCAAACATAACAGCTATGAGATTGCCAACCCTAACACCTTCTACTTACATTTTGGTGCTGTTTGGCTTATCTTTCACTTTTTTTCTTATGTTTGGCAACTTACCACACAGCTTCCATTCAGCTCCTTAGGACTCAAAGTTGCAGCATTAGGACATGAGAGCACCACATCCTTATCACTGGGAAACTGTCCAGATTAACCCTCACCTCAAAGACAAGTGTACACTCATGCCTGGCCCTTGTTCAGATCTCCTTCCTGTGAGCCTGGGAGTCATCAGCTCTGTGTTCCCTCGCACAGGTTAATTACCTCCCTCAGGTTTTCAGTGAACAGGTGACTCAGCAAGATGACTTTTAAATAAGCTTTCATATTTAGCAACTCAGCCCACATGCAAACTGGAACAGGAACTGATTTTTTTTAAGTAAATGTACCAAGAGTTTTATATCTAAATTAGTGTTTTGTTCAAAATATTCACTCTGGCAGATAACATTCTTCCAAATGTATACCAGTTGCTCAAATCACTGCTTGAACATTTCTTAGGAAGTTGGCTTAAGGCACATGTAAGTATAAAATGATTTTTTAAAAATTTTAAAGCAAGGATAGGGATGTAAATGTCTTTGCATTCTCCCTTTTTTAGGATATCTCCTTGAATCTAAGAGGACACAGGACCTCTGTTTTTGTAAAGCAAGTTCACAAACATTCTGACCTTTGGAACTATATACTCATATATACCTCCAAAATTAACTTGGGCACACAGGAGGTATAGATGACACAATCATGAGATGCGTTTATTGATATCTTCATAAATATGAGATATTTTAATTGTTCTTTTTTCTGCCTCTGTGCAAATTGGTGTGTAATTTCTTCTAGACTTCACAGTCACTTCCATGACATTTTACCTTCGTATAACTCTTACAATGGCTCACTCATTAAGAAATGTTTTTTCTGACTTCTGCGTTGTTTCAAAGAGGTCTTCTGTAGGTGGCACTGTATCATTTGGTCAACATCTATAACAATGCACTTGAGTATTTTAAATCTAAATTTTCGCAGGCAAATTTGATTATTGCAACTTTTTTCAAAAATTGCATGGACTTTAAGTAGTATGAATGACTATACAAGATTAAAGATTTTGAGATTTTAAAATGAGATAAGAATTTTTAATAAAGAAGTTCACTTAGCTGGGCATGGTGCCACATGCCTGTAATCCTGTGACTCAGCATACTGAGGCACAAGAATCACTGTGAGTTCATGGCCAGACTGAACTATATAGTGAGACTCTGAGTCAGAAACAAACAAACAAACAAATAAGTTCATTTGTTTTATTAAAATAAGAGAGACATCATTATGACTTGTAGAAAAATGTATGTTTTGATACATGCATGTATTATAAACATGTATTGTAAACAATTACTTTCCTTGTTTTTTTTAACAAATGAACTTGCATTATAATTCCCTTCAAAGAGATATTCCTGAATATTAACTTATGATCCATTCAAAGATCATGAACAGATTTTTTTCTATAAGTGGTCTTTTTTCCTTATTTTGGTACATTCTTAATCAGGTTTCTTTACAAAAGATGTCAAATAGTTCTGCAATAATTTATAATGTCTAAAATTATTAAACACGCACAGATCCAGTGAAGTCCAAAGAAAAGAAAAACACTAATTCTGCATCATTTTCTTCATATCCTGAGGCACTATCTTTGTCTATGCAGAGAACACAAAATCAGATACTTTTTTTCCCAACAAATTTATAGTCTAAGTTTGAGTAACAGCCTAGATGTAAATATAAAGAAAGGAAAGAAAAGCCTCGGGAGAAAGATATTGACATGGTTCCTCTGGGAACAGGGTTGAGGACTAATTCAGTGCCACTGGCATAACAATCCAGGGTAAATAAGCCTATTAAATGCCAAGCATTTGCATGAGCCTCTGGTTGGTTATTACTAGAAGTCAAAGTTCTCATAGAGTACCACATGGTTTTTGACCTGCCTCTCATCTCCTTGAAGAGGAAATGCCCAACACCTCACCATGTGCTGGGAAAACTGGGTTGTTGGGAGAGCTTCTCCATCAATGAGCAGGAGGACCTGAGCAGAGACCAAGAGTCTCTGGATCTGAAAAATGAGGGGAAGTGATGAACCACGAGATCCTTCTACTTCAACACTACGATGACTCTCTGTAAGACTTAGGCATGGATCTTTCATGACAATATTTCTCAAATTTAAAAGACCCTAAGAATCATATGGAGACAATGGTCTTCAAAAAAATGCAGACTGATGGTCATTACCACAAAAGGTTCAGAGGAAGAACAAGGGACACTAAGCTTTTAACTGGAGACTCAGATGTGTGATGGTAAGACAGTAATGGGTTATGAGTCAATCCAAGTTCCCAGTATGCTCCTTGGCTTTGATACATTGTCACGATGAAAAATAGAAAACTGTGACTGTATTCTACCTATTTCTTAAGTATGCCCAGATGTTATCATTTTAGCTTGCAAAAAGCAGACCAGAGCCATTTTGCTCATTGTTATTCTTCTAGTGAATAAGGTAATGAATCTTTAAATCTGTCCAGAGAATTCAACATAAATATTTCCATTTTAAGTGAGAAAAGAACTCAGTCCAGTCTACAAACATTGTGAATTTGTTGGACTCTTATACAAAACATATAAATGCCTATCCTAAAAAAAACAGAGAGGGAGAGAGAGACTGGCTGTCAAATGACCTTTGTTACCAGCTATCCCACAAGTGCCATAATAAGCAATTGAATGGAGCTCAATCAAGTGATGTTTGCTGTTAATCTTCCCTGATGGAAAATGATGAGCTGATTGACTCTGTCTCCAGAAGAAAAGTGGCCAGGCCCTGTGCAACATAGGCCCACAGGGTAGAAGGGAAGGACCTGTTGTGAGCACCAACCCATCCCTAGATTATTGCTACAGGAGTAGCTAAGGCTGATCAGAAGGGCCTGGCAACTTGGACTTAAACTCAGCTGACAGCTGCATCAACAAGGATTACAGGTCAGTAGGATTCTCCAGACATTACAATAGAAGGCATTATGATACCATAGCAGACTTCAAGGGTTTCTTCTAACATGTAACACACATATCAGGAATGCACATACATACATACATTCTCCGTTCCAAAACCTAGACTGACACCCACTATACCCTTTAGGGTTTAAAATGAGATATTGAAGGCAGTAAAAAATAAATCTGGCTCTGAATTACAGGGATACCATGAAATTGTCTCAATAAGAAATTTTCTAATCTTTAGAGGATACAAATAGTGTTTTTCGAGAAATCCTATTCCTGCAAGAAGTCCGAAGGTTGACTGGATGCCTGAAATAAAATAAACATCTCATGTTACTACTTCTTTCTTGCTTTTTAATGATGTGAAGACCATCTGAATCACATAAGAGGACTAATAAATAAATTGATAAATAAATAAATTACCAAGAGACAGTTTGAGGAGAAACAAAAACCATAAAACTGACTTGTTCAGGAAATTGACAGCAGTTTCCAGAAGTCATCTCAGCACTGCAAGGTGGCAGTGTTTGTGGACTACTCTTTTGGGGCTAGGTTTTGAGCATTGAAACATGAGCCCACAAGAATTTTACAGTGGCAGGGATGTTCAGGTAGGCTCCGGTAACTGACTCAGCCACAGCTGGGAAAGTATTTTTGCTGATGCGTGGAGTATACCTATGTATACCTATAGAAACATCGCATTCTTTTGGTTAAGTGTAATAAATTTCCTTTTGTTTAAATGGTTTTCTTTGGCAAAGCTTTAAAGAGAAAAATCAACACCTACAATCAATGCAAAAGGGAGAAACTGGTCAAAAACTAAAGTATAGAGACTGCACTCCAAAAGAGGGAGAGACTAGAGAGGGTTGCTCTATATAAAGACAACTCTGGAGGTCCCGGAGTAAGCATAGAATGGCAGGAATAATGCGAACCCAGCAACCACACTTAATTTGCAGCAAGACCCAACCAGATATTGAGGGCATGAGCTTTAAGAACTAGCCCTGGTGAAGTAAACTGATAAGAGTTAGACATCACATTTAGCCAACAACCAACCTGAGTTAAGGGCAAAACTGGCCAAAGAAGCACAAAACACAAGGAGTCCAATCATTTAAATACTAGTTGCTTATGGGCCAACCTAAAGGAGCATACAGGTACCCGTAGGATACACCCAGCTACCTGGCAGACATGAGCGACAGGTGCTGCCAGACATGTTGCTTTTTAAGTGCCAGCCTTCTTGTTGCTGTTGTTGTCGTTGTTGTTGGGGTTTTGCTTCTGATTTTTTTTGAGACAGACTCTTACTATATAGTGCAGGCTGGTCTTGAACCTACTTATGTAGTCTAGGTTGACCTTGAAATCACAGCACTCCTCCTGCATCAGCCTCCAGAGTGCTGGGATTACAGGGGTGCGTCACCTCTCCAGGCTACTGTGCCAGCCTTATTGTGAACTGGTATTTAAAGACATCAATGCAACTGGATAAAGCTAGAATTGAGGTTTATTGCTTGAGCAACTAATAGCAACTATTAAATTTCCAAAGCCAAATCTGATTAAACATTACTCAAATAAGAGTATGTCCACTACTACAGAAAAGAAATGAAAAGAAAACACATATAACATTCACAAGGAAGCCATTGCTCATTGCTTAAGCAAATCTACCTAATAATCAGCATATTTATAACTGAATAAAATGATGCAATTTAAGATACAAACATTAAATCTAAAATCCTAAATTGTGTGCCAGTGTACCCGTGATATTTACAACATATGAGGTGAGCCCCACGTTGCCGCTAAACCACTTATTAGCATGCCCAGGAGCATGTAGCTTATCCCTTTATTTTGAGTCTTTCTCTTTCTCTAGCCTCTTGCAATTAATTTATATAACATTTCTGAATCTTTGTGTGCTTGGCTTTAACCTGAACGCAATTCGCTCTTAAGAGATCACAGGGAGAGAACTGGCTTTTGGAGATCGTATCATGATGCAGGCATGAACAAGGTGATGCAATAGTACAGAAACTCAGGACAAGATAGTAAGCTTTTATCATGTCACAGAGAAAAAGAAGAACTCCAAGCTAAATCTTCAAACCTCTGGAAAGATTATTTGCAAAACACATCTTTAAAAATATGAATCAAAAGCTTTCAGTACTCAACCCTAAACACACAAACAACTCAATAAAAAGTAAGCACAGAGTTGCGTAGCTCCTTCACAAAAAATATACAATTGACAAATAAGAACATGGAAAGATGCACAACAGCATTAATAAAAAAAAGAATGTAAATTGAAATCACAATGAAACATTATCATACCTGTATTAGAATAGCTAAAGTTTAGAAAAAAATGAAAGACAATGCCAAATAATGATAAGGAAATAGCATCAAGAACTCATGTATGGCTGACAGGAATATAAAGTAGTACAAACACTTTAAAAAACTGAGAATTTCTTATGAACTTCAGTATGCACATATCATATGTCCCAATAATCTCACCTGTAGGTATTTACAAGATTGATAATGACTTATATTCGCACAAAATTTCACACAAATGTTTTATTTATTTATAATTGCCCCAAGTTGAAACAACCAAATAGCCAACCATTCATGAATAAACTAGGGTACACTCATACAATGGAATTCTGCTCAGAAAAAAGGAAGGAAAGGAGGAAAGGAAAGAGAGAAGAGGAGGGGAAGGGAGAGAAGGGGAGGCTCTAAACTTGTGGAGGAAATGAACTCTAACTCACATGCAATAGAAAGAGCTACAGCCAGATTTTGTGAAGTCTGCATTCATGCAATAGGAAAAAAACAAATAAACATCCTGCAATATATTTTATGGGGAAAAAATCTAAAATTAAAAGCCTCCTCAAATGTAGCTTTTAAAATCTCAAAGATAATTTTCCGTCTTGTTGAAATTGTTCCAGCCTCTGCCTTGGCACTTCATAATCAATTTTATCTGTGACAAGCCTGCCCATTCTTCAAGATGCAACTCAAAAGCAAGTTACACATTGAACCTACACTAACCTAGATTTAGAATTTGACTTCCTGGTGTTATTTTAGATGCTTGGTAAGCTCTAACTTCAATATTTCCTATTCTTATCCTATGTAAAACCAAAAGAACATCATTTACCCTCCGTTAGCAGTTTTCAGATTTAATGTGTGTTAGAATCCAGGGAAGGAACTGCTGCAACCCTGTCTGCGGGGTAATTTCACTCGCAGAGTTCTGTTGCAATAAATCTGAAATGGGACCTGAAATTCTGCGTTTCTAAGGAGATCCTGTTGTTGGTAGCTGCGGAACACACTTTGAGAATTCTTACCCTATATGCTACAAAAGCCAAACATGATAATCCACGTAACACTGTATTATGGGATATAAAGATACTCTTCTTGGTGCACTGAATTCTTTAAGAAGACTTTTATTTCTCCAATTAGATTTTAACAGGCCTGGGGTTGAGCTCAGCGATGTAAGTGCCTGCTTGGCAAACGCGAGGTCATGAGTTCGATCCCCATCACAAAAAAAAAAAAAAAAAAAAAAAGATTTTAGCATTTTTTCTTTGAAGCCATTTGAAATACTTTGTACTTTTCTGATGCAGCCAATTGCCTAATATTGAAGTCATTTTGGTTCTGCTTTCATCATACCAACCAGACTTCATAGTGCACAGCATATGGTCTAGCTTAGGATAGATATTATGAGCAATAATTTGTTAAACTCAGCATCCCTTATTATAAGAATGCTGCTTTACTTTCTGATGACTGTGCTGAAACACACTATTAATATTTTTAAAAGCATAGTAATATATAATTTTCCTGAATTGGGCATCTAAGGTCACATTGAAACTGACACAATATAGACTATTTGAAGAAATCATAAGCATCAAACTCTATACTGTGCTCATATAAACGCTAAGCATAGTGCTTCTGGGTAAACATTTTAAATGTTGAGTACACATTTCATGGGTGGGGGTTATTCAGTGCTGGAGAATTGAAACCAGAGCCTCACCTGTGCTGTATCCCAAAGCTGAACCCCCCCAGCCCTGAATATGTGTCATGATCCATAAAGTAAATCTTTCAAATATGACCTTGAGTCCATGAATAAATCAACTTCACAGCTTCTTCCAGAAATGGGCTCCGCTATAGGTGTAGGAACAGTGACTTTGCTTCTTTACTAAAACAGCAAAATTTTTATACACAGAAGATTTCCTATTGTGGTGACAGGAGAAGTCTGTCCACTGTGAACAAATGACATGCTCACTTCAGAGAGTACGCAGGTCAGATGTTAAGTGCAAATGGGCCCTAAGCATTAAGGTATTAAGTCATCCATTTTAACAGCATTTTAACAGGAAAGTCTCATTTTTGGAGGCAAAAGAGTTAAGTTACCATTACGGAAAAAAAGTATCATTTCCTTCATGAGATTACATATTAAGGGATAGAGATAGATATTTCTAACAAACACTGAAAAGATGCCTTTGTTGACAGTTATTTATTTTGCTCACATAAAATCAAACTCTGCCCGTGGGGACTGGAAAAATAATATTCCAAAATAATATTCCAAAATAAAAATATTGCCCATTCATGGCTTACTGGCTGACATTTTTCTTTTGATATAACAGCACATGCTCTTGAAAGAAAAACTCAAAATCTATGTCTGACTGATTTCAGAAGACTTTAAGGCAAGTAAATTTTGGTTGCTTTTAAACTACTCAAAATTTTTTTAAAACAAGAGGAATACTATTTATGATGGTAACAGTTCAGGCAGTGCTTAGCAGCGATGGCTGTGTGCTCCACTTGTGCATGGTGGGGCAGACCAGCTTCCAGCACGGTACAGTGGAAGGCAGGTGCTCACTGTTGCTTGGGAGCTCAGCCAAGCTGCTGGTCATTAACCTTAGCTTCCGTCCATGTCGACCTCTCCACTTGGGCTTACCTGCAGCGCAGCAGCTGAGGCCAAGATGGCAGACCTATAAGCTACCTGTCATGGAAAGGCATCACTTCCTCTGCATTCTACTAGGTAAGCCATCACAGAACTAATTCAGAATGAAAGGCAAAATAAACAACTTACATCTCTCAATAGAGAGCGTAACAAGTGTATGTGATCACTTCTAACTTATTACTGCAGATTTTAGCTAAGACCTAAGATTAAAGAACAGCAGAGAAAATCAAAGTGTGTCTTTCATGTTAAGACAATGCTTGATATCAGTGCTTTTCCAAATGTAGACCACAGACCAGTAGCATCACCCAGGAACTTGTCAGAAAACACAGGTTCTCATGTTCTATCTTAGAAAAAGTCTGCTTTACATCAAAATTAGGATTTTTTTAACTAGAATTATTTTCTCTAATTCAAATTTGACTGAAACAATTGATAAGACAAAATGAATTTAATTGTAGTAAACAATTATATTTACTTAGAGAATAACAAATGAAGTTGAAAATCTAGATGTACTTGAAGTAACACACAATGTTTACATATAATTTAATATTCTATAAACATTTATTCGGGTTTCTACATGATAGATTTATATCTCCATGGTGGTTAATCTTCAGTAAATATGGTTTTTTTAGGATCATGTTGTTTTTACTTATTATATGTTAACTGTCTTATTAAATTCCAATTAAATCCATTGTGGGAATGTTAATTTAGAGTGCTACTTGAAGGACTGATGACAAAATCAATTACTGGCATGAAGCCTTAGTGTCCTATGAATAAAATGACAACTTCCACTTGTTGGTAGTGAGAATAAAAGCACAATTAAGAGGTAACCCGGTCACCAAGCATACACTATAAACATTTCTCAAATTGTATCTGTGGTTGTATTTGCTTCAAGAAAAGAAAGATAATAGAACCCATGACCGATTTTAAGGAAGCTACTACTTATTATAGCAATACACTGTCACTGCAGTTCACAGCAATACATACTACTACTGATTTTTCTGCATACTTCGCAAAACAGGTTCAACAAGAAATAAAAATTACAACAAACAAATGAACAAAAAACACTGGCACAAGAGCTAAATGATACTTCATGTCATGGATGAAAGACTCAGCAGCCCTGAAACCTCACTACCCCAGAACCTCTGTAGTATCATCTGATGATTTTTTAATGGATGCAGGAAGATTTGGGTCTGTAAATGAATCAAGAAAATATCCACTTATACTTAGTGCCCGCCTAAACATAAGAAAGTAAACTATTCAGTGCATTTTAGAAAGTTCTTTTAATTCAAAAAGCCTGATATTTTTGGTTAGTTCTTAAGACATGAGTCATTAATAATCTGGTCACACTGCCTGACTCTCTTGATAGTAGTTACTAAGCTTATAGGTTACTGTGATTTTTTTTTTTAATCAGACTTTTGTAAGTCTCTGTAGAGTCCCTTAGGGAAGCAGAATGACCTTCTTCCTCAGAAAATTTAATACATAGACCAGTAGGTAGCAAGATTCAGAAATTCCAGCCAGGATCTCCCTTCTATGATGCATGGCAAGGAGCTTTCAAAAGTGCACCTAGCTCAAAATGCTGGTGCAGACAATATTCAGGTATTCAAATAAAACAATGCCTATGGTGAGAGATCACAGGAAGTAGTGCCTTTAATTACTGAAAGAAAACAGTATGAGACATGAACTGTTCCAGTTTCGTTCTTCACATTTCCCAGAAAATTTCTCTGCATTTATTCCAGCTTCTTCTATTCCTTCCTATCTCTTGGCAGAACAGTTCGTTCTTCTAAGGTGATTATGTTCTATCTTCCTTCCCCCTCTCTACTCTTCCATGACCTATTCCCCAGGTCATTCCTTATACTGCCTCTTTCCACCAGTAATATGAGACACTTCTTTTAAGGCAGGCTAAGCTGTATAAGACAACCTCCAAGAGAACAGAAAGAGGCAGTGCACAGGAAAATGGAATTTGGGGAATTCTGGCAGATGCCAGGACAGCTTAAAGTACCTGAAACCAACCTGCAAGATAAAAGCAGATTAGGGAACCTGAAAAACGACAGCAGCAAAGAGCCCAAAGACTACAATTTAGGTCCCTGTTCTGCAGTTCATTGGCTGACACTGTTTCTCAGTCTCTCTAAACCTCTGTTCCTCATGCTGGAAAGGGAAGCTAGCTAGTAATATCTTCGTTAGCAATAGCATTTTTTAAAAATTGCATGGGATTTGTATGTAAAGTGCCTCATAGAGTGCCTGGTGGATAGTTGACCTCTTTCTGCGTATTATTTTATTTCCTTGTGCATCTGCAGGAGCAAGAATACTGATGGAAACGAACACCTGCTCCTCTGTGAAGCACTTGAACAATTGAGATGTGGCAGCAAATATGTAAATCAGCCTGGCATCATGCTCTCCACCTTCTCACTTATTCCTAAACACCTGAAGGCTGACAGGAGACTGGCATAAGTCAGTAATGATACACCAGAGAAGGCAAAGGATATGCCCTTCAGTTATTTCTTTCTTTGTCTTAATCTCAGGTTGTCTGCACTAAATTGCACCTGAAAGGCAGAATATACTAAACTATAAACTACAAATTAGGAATTCGATGATCAGTAAGGCTGCAGACTTTCCATTTTGCCTCTCCTATTCAAGACTACCCCCTTTAGGCCTCCTGCCTGCTCTCAAGCCCCACTGACATATGTTTTTTTGTGTATAATACAGTATAAGGAACAATAATGTAACATGATTCTTAACTAGCAGCTGCCTAAGTGAGCATCAGCATTAGAGTCACTTGGTATATAAAACCAGGCATGTGTTTTCCAGCTGAGTAAACTGAGATGGGAAAGGAAGCAGAGAAAAGCAACACAGAATAAGTGAAGATAACTTTAAATTTTATTTTTGCAAGCTGGGGGTCATTTTGGGGGGCTCATTTACATACTTGCCTGGAGGAGTGCTGAGATGCTGAAAGCAGGCTTTGGGGCTTCATTTGCATAATTCTCCTGAACTTCTGGGGCATGCCCATGGAAGGGACTAGGGGATTTAATCACATTCCCTACATTGAAGTTCAATTTCCTCTTGGAAAGAGCTTCTGGTTCCTGAACTGTAACCCACAGAAAAGGGCAGTCAGCCCAGGGACTCCCTTGAGCTGGTCCCAGTAGCTCCCAGGAGGGATAAAGTCTTAGGGAGACATAGATCTGGGTCCTGCTGATAGGCTCCTTCCTGTACTTCCTTGCAGGAATGGAAAGATTGCATGGAAAAGAAAGCAGATGTCTTTGCTGCTTAGTTTTCTAATGCACAGAATGGCATGGGGACCCTGAGGGTAGGTATAACACAGCAGCCTTGGAGCAGGAGGCATTGGTAGTGGCAGGAAGCCTCCCCCCCAGGCAAGGCACAGAAGCATGTTGGTCAGAACTGGGAGCAGCTTTTTCCATCGTGCAACCCAAATGCCAGACCCTTCCTCATCGTTCCAAAGGGGCACCCCAAGCTCAGTGGTTCTCAGAACAACAGCATGCAGGTCACCTGGCAACTGGGTAGAAATGCAAACTTTCTGTCCTTACCCAAACTCTGGAGTAGAAAGCAAGGACCTGTGAGTAACAAGCCACCCAGGCAGTGTGATGCTTTCACTAGTTCTGCTCTGAGGAGAGGAGCTTCTGCACTGTCTTCTCTTTCAGACCCAATAGCTTGTCCTATGAAACTCCCCCAAAAGATTCTGGAGCCTATCTCCTCTGCGCTCAGGATATTTCAATACCTGTTTAATCCCCAGTGAAGTGAATGGTTCATTGCTAAAGAATTTAGTAAATGTGCTACACTATTCAGGAACATACCCCTCCACAACTACAGCGTTTCACCTGCCTGTCTTCCTCCTGGAGTCCACTGTTTTTCAGCCCTTACTGCTTCAATTCCTTACCTGCTCCCCTCTGCTCCCTTTCAAATTAATCAAATCCATCCACAACCCTTGAGTCCAGAGTTTAAAAATGGTTCTGCTTCAGACACTTGTTAAGTATCAGTCACTTTTATCTTCTACCCAGTTTTCCAGGTGAGCTCTGGTCACTGTGTTTTCTGGCTTCTCTGACTGAAAGAGGAAGACAGTGCTTTCTAATTCACAGAAATAAAGACAAGCAGCTAGGGGACCATATGTTAGGTTGCCCACCTGAGTTGCAACTTATATTTTCTTAAAGTTCTTGACATCAGTGTTACTACCCAGAGGGTCATGGAAGGGAATATAGCATTTGGGGAAGGATATGGAAGCAGGACAACCGAAGTTCAGACCAGATCTGTTCTACTTTGTAGTGGCTGATTCTTTATTAAAAGGATTAACTTTCAACCCCAAGCCTCAGTTTACTATCTGTAAAATGTTAAGTAATATACTTATGCCATATTATTGCTGAATTACATGATAATATATATAAAGTGTTTAGGGGGTGTGTTTATGTGCTGTGTGAATACTTGCAACTTAGTTTAGTTTTCTTATACATTTCCACTGGCTTACATGAGCATTTCACATTCCTCCTATTTCCTATGAAATTTTCTTGTCCTTACATGAAAGACTAACCCACAGTGTCTTGGCAGTGCAATGGCATTGATTAAGTCCTTTCCTCTGAGCCAGTGGTTTTCACCCTGGGCCTGACATTGGAACCTGGAGAACTTTACAAAATACCAAGGTCTGTGTAAAAACCCTGGAGAAACTGATTTAATTGTTTTTCAAGCCAGCCTACATATCAGGAGCTTTTAAAGTTAGCCAGGGTTAATACATAGCCAAGATTAAGTACTGGTCCCAAACCACCATATATGGGGGTGAAGCGGAGGAGAGGTATAGATCAGATTCATTCACCCCAACAAATCAGGTTATCTAGTAGATGTTTCTTGGAGGAAAAATGTGTTTGAATACTAAATACATGTTAGTATTCCTGGGCTAATCAACCATAAATAATAAACAACCTTTGTTTGCTTTAACATTACAGGAGATTTAAGTGTCTTTGGTATACTAATAGACTTTGAAAGTGTACAAAAGGGAAATTGCACATGTGACAACTCCCAAACTAGTTTAAGCACTCACACTTTTTTGAGTGTGAGAATGTCTTGAGGAATTAATCTGAGAGACATATTTTGGAAAACAATAAATTAATTCATTGCCAAAAAGCCTGTAAGATGCTGAGTGAAGACCGAACCAAGAACAATCAAGAGATTCTACCAAGCCTGTCTTCCTTAGGAAAAAGAATAACAAAGGTCACACCCATCCACTTTCCTAAGAGGGAAGGTACAGCATGTCCCTGTCCATCACAGTAAAGAGCATCATAGTAGATTCAGGCATAGGTCAGTCTGGAAGCTTGAAAAAGAAACAACTTTTGAGGAACTGGAGTTCTTGATTTTCTGGTGTGACTCAGGAAATATAACTACGACAGTAAGTGTTGTAGTTTGCATTTTCAAGGGAATAAGTTTAAAACTACACACATAGTTTATAGGATTATTTTATAATATTGACCCAAAGAGTCAAATGCAAAAGAGTGCAGGAAATCTGCTCATGCACTAGAGACACAAAGAACCAAGATGAGGGCCTGAATTCCACAGTAATACCCTGCACAAGTCCAGTTGAAGACCTACAGCCCATGGCAATGTCCTCCACAAGTCCAGCTAGAGGTCTAGGGCTCGTGACAATCTTTCATACGAGTCTGTATCAAGGATCTGCACTGGGAAGGCCCAAAGATAGTGATGGAAGCTAGAAAGTCTGCACCAGTGGGATGAGGGATCTGTGCCAGAACCAGGAAGAACATTCAAGATAAGGATCAGAGCTCCCAAAAAGAGAACAACAGCCAGCCTCAGCAACCATGGGAAACTGAACTCCTCCGCCAATGAGAACAGCTGAGTTCATATCGAGAAAATCAGCATGACAAGCTTCTCAGGAGACTCAACAGCATAGTGTCACCTCCTCCAGTTCTCCCTTTATGCTGTTGGCAACAGTCCTCAGTCCTGGGACTTCCATACCCAGGACCACACTGACTCAGTTTAGCTGAGTGTTACAAGTTGACCATTAATTAATCCATTAGAGTGAAGTACAAAGACTGCTGAGCTGTGTGTCCACAAGAACACTGCTTCAAAGTCAAATTTGGTTTTACTAATAAAGCTAGAATTAGGGTTAGAAGTAATACACAATCCTTATTTCCATGATTCCATAGTACATACTTTTCACTTCAAACTCATTTACACTATGCTTCATTACTTTCAAAACTTTTTCAGATGTACTGGCTCACTGGCTTCATAGAACAATCATATTTACCAGGCAATGCATGTATTGTTAGGTGCCATAATTTCATAATGGAAACCTAAGGCCTAGAGAAATACTTTGACAGCCTGAGGTTACAGAAAAAGTCAGTAATGGATCCAGCTTTGAGAAAAGCTCTCCTAACTATGAGCTTTTTCTACCATGTTTGTCCCTGTGTTTGAATCACAGATTCAAACATTCCTCTTGGAGAAAACTTCCTCTTGCCAGGACACATATTCCAAATGATGAGACACTCTCAGAGTGTCACTCTTTCCACTCTCTGTTGGGGACAGTGAGTGTATGGGGACAATGATTCCCTGACAGTGTAGGAAGAGTGACAGCTTTTTCATTAGAAAGGTTAGGAGCAGAAGGTTATCCCTGGCTGTAGTCTCTTGTCACTGGCCATGGGCACCTGCTGCACTTGCAGCTGGTAAATACTTCCTCTTGCTCGAGCCATATGGTAAGAGAAGTCTGACAATTTAGAAAGCTGTGCTGGAATTCAGTGGAGGATCAGCACACCCATTAGTTGCCATATCCTCTAGCAGGAGTTTCAGAGCAATAAAACCTATTTTGGTCTCCACTATATATAATTCCTGAGTATGTGGCTTTCTTTCAATAGGTTCTGAATGTGAGCAGAAAAATGGAGCATTACTGATTACCATCCTCCCAACTTCATAAAGTTTATAGATGAATGAAACCTCAAGTTATTTGATCTAAACTGATGCGTTTTTTAAACTGAAGCATTGGAGCAGAAGTCAAGCTTTGTAACTTGCCAAAAATCACATGGAGCTGATTAATGTAGAAGTCATGGGGTGTCCTGACTTCTGGGGAGGGTCTTTTTATCCACTTAAACATAGTTTTTCCTAGACCACCCAAGAAGGAACTGAACTCAAGTATGGCAAACTATCACACAGAAGGACCAGAACAAAGTGATGAAACAAATTTTGGAAATATTTTAATACTAAGTGATTCTCACTAAATGAAGTAATCATTGTGAAGGGTTACAGTTTGTTGGCCAACTCTAACATTAAACATAGTCTTCAAATTATATTTGGGAATAATCAGTCAATTTTACTAACTGATAATATAGAATCCCAAGCTCCAGTTGCTTCTAACAAGCATTTTTACCCACACATACTTTTGTCAGTCATAGTAAAGCCCTGTTTCCTATACCTTGTCTTTCTGGAGCAGCCCATACATGGGACAATAAATAGTTATGGAAGAAGAAAAAAAGCAGGAGAATTGGTGGAACCCAGGATGCCTTTTAAAGTTTTGCTTACGGAAGGCATATAGCAACCCTGCTCACATCCTGTTAGCCAAAACATATCACATGGTCAAGAAAGGGTGCACGTACACTGCCCTTGTGAGGCGAGCATAATCCTTCAATGGGGAAGAAGTAAATACTTGAGAGCCACAACATAATTAACAGCAGAATATATGAGCTGATCAAAAAATACAGTGTGTTTAAATTTTTAAAACTTTATTACAGTAAAATACACATTAATATTAATCTCTCTAAAAATATTCCCTTTAACTTCAAGCACTCTTATCACATCATTGTTGGAACTTCCTAAAACAGTTCTGAAAATCCTCTTTGTTAGTGTCTTTATGAGTTGTGATCAAACATACATGACTGCTGCTGATGATTATGTTTACATAGCCTCATCAAAAAAAATTTTGGTGTGTCTTTATCCACTCTATTCACCAGATCTGGTACCTTGTGACTTCTATGTCTTCCTCAAAGTCCAAATAATTTTTGAAAGCAACAATTTTAAATTGACTCAAAACATCAAGGTAGCCACAAAAGCAAGACTAAAGTCATGACAGAAGAATTCCAGAGCATCTTCAGAAAGCAACAAGAATGATAAGACACGTGTTTGAAACAAGGAGGAGTATTTTGAGGAGGATTAATGGCAATGTGTTTTTTTCTATCATAAGAATTTTTAAAAATGCAAACATTGACCATATTTTTCTATCCACCTCATATGGTAGTACCTCAGTTCATGACTGTTGCTGTTTGCAAAAAAAAATGTGTTAACAAATAAAAGCATCTGGTAAAGTTATGCTTCTGTTTGCAAACTATGTATTGGGTGACAAGCAGGACAATGCATCTTTGTCACACAAACATAATCACAGTCATCTTCCTCAAAATTGTAAAATAAATTAAGTTCATAAACTGAGATACCACATAATTTGTTATACAGAGTTTATAGAAGAGAGA
>PVJX010036347.1:0-17647 GCA_004027295.1 Dolichotis patagonum
AAAAGTCTGAGACCATTGTAATCAGAAGCTGGTGCCTAACTCAGCTCAAATCTAGCCCGAACAGACGTCTGATTTGATGATGTTCAGCTCACCGTGGCTGTTTTTGAAATTCTTCAAGATCAACACACCACCTAGGGCAGCTCATTTCTGTCCATATAGGACAACCTTGAATGATCTGGAGCCAACAGACTGGACTGGAGCCAGTGGCTGAGAGAAAAGGAAGTTCTTTTCCCAAGACCTACCCCCATATTAAGAGAAAGTCACCAGACCTGTATGGTGAGAGAAACCAGGTCGCATCCAGAGCTGTCAGGAGTCACCTGCCCTGGCCCAGAGACAAGAAATGAGGGGAGAAAAGGGAACCTGGAAGGCATCAGAGGGTCCCTGCAGCCTCCCCTATAGAATTAGGAGCTGTGACGTAAGCCTTTCAGTTGTGAGTCCCATGGATGTGGCTAAGTTGGCCCCAAGAAGCTGGACCGATTCCGTGTCTGGCAGTGAGTCTACTCTTCAGTGCTGGGCCTGGCCGATTATTCTGCTTTGGGCACAGAAATGCTGGATAAACCCTAGACTTCCTGATGCTGAAAGGACTAACAGCTAACATGCATTGGGCGTGTACGACGGTTATACCACAGGCGTGCCTTTTCTCCAGCTTCACAGCAACTCCAAGAGGGAGGTAGCGTTTCAACCCTCCGCCTTAGCCAGCCTGCCGAGTGAGCCCCAAAGGCGAGTAGGGCTAAGCCTCGCACAGGGTGGCCCGCACCCAGGCGCTTTCTGAACCTCAAGTCTTTACTAGGAAACAGGCCCAGCTATAAAGGCTTTTCCAAGGTTGCACAGGCCGAGACACAATCCAAGCCTGCTGTTCATGTGGCCAGGGCTGCCTTTAAGAGCAGCGTCCGGGTGGCGTTTTCCTAGCCGACCCTACCTTCACCCCCGGCCTGCTCGCAAGGCCCAGGCACTGCTGAACCATTGCACATGTCTCAAAGGGCGAGGACTGAGGAGGCTGAGCTCTCGGAGCGGGCGGGCGACAACTTGCTAGAGTGAAACCGGGAGAGCGCCGCCCCCTGGAGGTCAGCGAGCAGCGGAGACACCGTTTAGCCCGCCAGCCAGGCGCGGCTTCTGCTCGGCGGAGGTAGCGGCGGGAATCCTACCTGCGTGCGCGTGGCTATTCACTCTCCCATTGGCTAAGGAGGCCCTGGGGGCGGTACTCCGAGCAAGCCCCTGCTGTGATTGGGCAGTAGCGGTCCCAGGCCCCGCCTTTAGCTTCCGGCTGTGAAGGTGAGATTGAGAGCTGCTGCTGGGCTGAAGTCGCGGGTCCCGGCATGTTGCAACCTGCAGCAAGCCGAGGATATAGGCTAGCTCGGCCGGGCTCCCCGCGGCCCTTTCCACCCACCTTGCCCCTGTTCCTCGTCAGCTGGTTTCCCTTTGTCCCCACCCCACGGCGCAGGTCTAAAGGCTGGATGGAACCACTCCCTGCTTTAAGTCGGGTCCTCCAGGCACTCGCTGCAGTGTGTCTAGGGGTCTCCCCTGCGGGCCAGCACCAGAGGAGGATAGGCCTCATTTTGAGGTCCTAAGTCAGGGCCTCTAAATCATACTTTAGCCCCGCTCCCAGCCCAAGGCCAATAAGTGGAAAAGCCAGGAGTGTCACAGCGGAACTTTATTGAGAGGAACATGGTCACACCCAGCAGACGCGCTTTCACTCTCGCTCTCACACACACGCATGCACATGCACACACCCTTCTCCAGCCTCTGCTGCACAGTCCAGTTCTCAGCCACGGGTGGGATACTTCTTGGTTCCTAAGATCCAGAGGCAGAGGGTGGCGCGGGGTGGGGAAGTGGCTCGGCGTGGGGTGGGAGAAAGGGGCGCTGGAGCAGAGGTGGATGGGATGTCCCGCTGCTGGTGCGTGAAGAGTGGCTCCTGGGCACAGTGGCCTCAGCGCAGCTGCGTCCCCGGAGGAGCCTTTCTGGGGTGGGGCGGTGCACTCGAAAAGGTCTGGGAAGGGCCGGGCCTCCCACCCGGTACAAGTCCTCTGGGCGGCTGGGGACTGGAGCGGGCAGGGCTGGGCAGGCAGCAGCAGCAGGCAGGCTCAGCTCTGGGGCTCCTCGGGAGCCTCGCCACCCTCTTCCCCGGCGTTGTCGGCTGTCCACAGCGACAGGTTATCTCTCAGCAGCTGCATGATGAGGGTGCTGTCTTTGTAGGAGTCCTCGCTGAGTGTGTGCAGGTCAGCCATGGCCTCGTCGAAAGTGGTCTTGGCCAGCGAGATGGCCTCCTCAGGGCTGTTGGCGATCTCATAGTGGAAGACAGAAAAGTTTAGGGCTAGGCCCAGTCGGATGGGGTTGGTGGGTGGCATCTCCTTCTTGCTGATGTCCATGGCCTCCTGGTAGGCTGCTCGGGCAGAGTCGATGATGCGCTTTTTGTCGTCACCGGTGGCCACCTCGGCCAGGTAGCGGTAGTAGTCACCTTTCATCTTCAGGTAGAAGACCCGGCACTCGGCCTCGCCAGCCTCCTTGATGAGGTGGGAGTTCAGGAGACCCAGCACGGTGTCGCACACGCCCCGGAGCTCCGTCTCCACCTTCTCCCGGTACTCTCGGACCTCAGGGCCCTTCTCCTCTGAGCCCTCCTCGTTGCTTTTCTGCTCAATGCTGGACAGGACCCTCCAAGCAGCCCTCTGGCCGCCCACCACGTTCTTGTAGGCCACAGAGAGCAAGTTTCGCTCTTCGCAGGAGAGGTCCTCACCTTTTTCCACAGCGCCCTTCATGAAGGCTGCCATGTCCTCATAGCGCTCGGCCTGCTCTGCCAGCTTGGCCTTCTGGATCAGACTGGCTCTCTCCATGGCTCTGGGGACAGACGGTCGGGCGTCAGGCTAACCTGCTGCCAAGGGACCAATGCCGGGTTCTGTGCCTCTCCTGCGCTCAGCCTGCCTTTTGGCTGGGTAGCCTGGCCCAGAGAAGGGTGGGGAGAGGCAGGGGCGGGACTGAGACCCAAGACCTGCCTCCTGCTCTCCTCTTCTCCCCACACCCTTTCCGGCTCTTCCTTAAAGGTAAAAGGGCGGGGATGTGGAGGTGAGTGAGTCATCGGGACAGTCAGCAGGAGAAACCTGGGTGTGGGCTCCACCTTCCGCGCTCCCGGCTGCCCCCTACTGTTCAAGGCCACATCGAGCCAGGCGCCCAAATTAGGAAACTGCCAGGCCCTAAAGGGTGGGGTTCTTAATCCTGCCAGGTATGTTTCCCTCTTGGTGCAGGTGAGATAACTCATATGTAGGCAGGGCTGCAGTTCTCAAGCACTTTCTCAGCTGTGATCTCACTTAATCCCTATGATGTCTCTGTGAGCTCCACAGACTGGAGAGGTGGGAACACTGTCTCAGAGAGGGGTGAGATTCGCTCAGGATTACACAGCTAAGACTCTTGCCCTGCGCCCTACTTCCTTTGGTTTTTCTACCATTGAGGCCTCTGACCCGTGAGCACCGTCTCTGGAGGTGAATCCGGTCTTCTCCCTGAGGACACACAGCTCTCCCCCTACCCTTGCTCCTCTCCCTCTGACCCCTGAGAATGCACAGGTGGCAGCTTTCAAGGTGCCACTTAATGAAGTGTTTAACAAGCGGCCTCTAACGCTCCAGCCCTTTTGTAATTAGTCACCCAGTAGGTTTGTCGGACACCTTCCCCATCACGGCATGATCTTCCCTTTCAAGTTGGTGGCCTGTTGCCACTTGTCTGAAGATGCAGCCTCTGACTCTCCACGCTAGGTCACCTGCCTGTTCCAAGCTGCCTGCCATGAACTGTGGGGCCCCCAGAGGGTAGGGCTCCAGCTCCTTTGCTGCCCCACTTTCCAGCCTGACTCAGACTGCCCTTGGTCATAGATGGAAAGCAGGCCACCTGGGTGCTCAGTCCAGTTTGGTCCCACAGGGTGGACGCTAGCAACCTGGGGAGAGGGAGAGGACTGAGGAAGGGAGGCTGCAGTGATACATGGCATTTCGTTTTATGGGGTGGCAATTCCAGCTGAGTGAGGTCTCCCCCAGCCAGCCTTCCAGAGGTTTCCCTGTCCCTTCTCTTTGACTGTGGCCCCAACTCTGGCCCCTGACAGAGGCCTCAGAGATGGACACCTCTCTTGCCAACCATCTGTGCCTGCTGGCAGGGGACCCTGTCTGCAGCATCACCAAAAACATCACTGAGCGTAGGTGCCAAGCCTTGGAGGCTGGGTACCTTCTTACCAGCCCTGTCCCCAGAAAAAGCTCAGATGGGGCTCAGGATGGGGCCCTCTAAACTCCAGCCAGTCCAGTTTTTGAGTCCGACTCTCCCCAGGTTCCTGAGTACCTGGGCACCCATTTCACCCTCTGGAGAGGGGCTTGACCCAGAACTCACAGGACTAAAGGTAAAAACTGCCTCTTTGTCACAAGGAAAGGTGGGAGCATGTCTGGTCTAATGCCAAGGGGTTTCCTAGGAAGAAGAGGGATATTAGACCTGATTCCCTGAAGGTTTGCTCCAATAGGAGCTTTGAGGTGGGAAACGATGGGAAAGACACTAGATTACCAACTCATAAGAGGCATCTTTATTTATTTATTTAGTTTTTATTTTTTTAAGGCAGGGTCTTACTGTGTAGTCCAGGCTGGCCTCAGGCTTGTGGCTGATCCTCTTGCCTCAGCCTCCCAAGGCTGAGGGGTATCTTTAGGTAGACTACAAAACTTTTCTTTTCTTTTTTTTTTTTTTTTACTGGTACCTGGGAACTTTGGATGGAACCCAGGGCCTTCACACTGAGCTACATCCCCAGTCCATTTTTTTTTTAATTTGAACCAAGTTCTCAATAATTTGCTAAATTGCCCACACTGGGTGTGAACTTACTGTCCTCATGCCTGAAGCTCCCGGAGTGCTGGAATTGTGGCATGGGCCACCATGTACTGACAGTTTTTAAAAATTTTTTTTGTTCTCTCCAAATTATTAATGGTGAATATGTTGTTTTTCTATGAGAGACAGAATAGCCTGGTATTTTTGGAATCAGACTGTCCAGGTTGAGTTCTTATAAACTGTTGTGGCCAAGTGACCACCTTTCCAAGCCTCAGTCCCTGTACTTATAAAAATGAAACTTGTAAGGATTAAATAAGTGAACAGAAGCACTTGGTAGAGTGGGTGGTAATGATTAGTCTGTGTAAAAACCAGCCAACTTTACTATAAAACATATATAAAGATATACTGGGCTGGTACTTGGGAGGCTGAGGCAGAAGAATTGTTTGCAAGTTTGAGACCAGCCTGGGCTACAAAGTGAGCCCAAGGCCAGCCTGAACTGCATAGCGAGACCCTGTCTCAAAAAGACCAAAAAAACAAAACAAAACAAAACCCTAACAACTGGGATGGGGATATAGCTCATCAGCACAGCACCTGCCTGGCAAGCAGGAGGTCATGAGTTCAATTCCTGGTACCAAAAAAGAAAAAAAGAAATACTAACACAGAGGTGGGTTCTAGGAAATGACAGGTCCCAAGGAAAGTTTTAGCCAAAGACCAGATGCTGCCCAGCTGAGTGTCCACGGGGGACAGAAGGGGCAGTTTGCCCTCTGCAGATGTGGTCAGATGGCTCAGTGCTGCCTCCTCTCTTGCTGTCCTGGAGAATCCTCTGGTGTCTGCAGGCCCCGAGCCCTCAAGGACATTCCTTTGCAGGAGTCATCTAGCCTGAGGCTCCCCAAGTCCTGGGGGGAAACGTGGAGGAAGCTGGCAGGGCTAGGAATTTTGGAGCTTCTAAATTCAAGAAGGCGGCATTCTCTTCCTACCTCTTCAGCCAGGTGCCTGGTAGTGAGTGGTTCACAGCACAGGTTCCAGGTCCTCTGCACACCTTGAGCCCCTTTACCCCTTCTTCTTTGCTGAAACTCAATGTAGAATCTGGAAGCCAGGCTGCCTGACCCCCTCTTGCTGGCTCCAGCCTGTGGATCCTGACTCAGTTCCTGTCTGTTACCTCCCTTTGCCTCCAGGCCTCTATTTCTCAAGTCGAGGAGCACAGGCAGGCAGCAGGCAGCAAGCAACAGGCCCCGGCAGGGTACAGAGCTCCATATCAGCTGCCTGAGTCAGCAGGACAGTGGCTGAGGCTGCAGCCCCAGCAGGCTTTTCCCATCCTGCCTGCCCCTCTTTACTCTTCTGGAGTGTCTGTGCTGGTGGCAGCTCACGGCTCTGGGCCCATACTCAACCACTTCTTCCTTAGCTTGTAGCAGCAGGCTTTGAAGGGCTCTGGGGCAGAGAAATCAGTTGCTGTCTACCTCTACAGGGAACAAAATGGGAAGGGCTCTAGTTTATTCAGAAAGAACTTCTTAAGAAATCTCTTTGTTGCCAGGGATTTAGCTCAGTGGCATAAGCACCTGCCTGGCAAGCATGAGGTTGTGAGTTCGATCCTCATTACAAAAAAAAAAAAAAAAAAAAATCCCTTTGTCTCCACAATTCAAAATAAAGAGGTAACTACAAGAAGTTCTGGCACCTTCTCCTTCTAGTTAGTTGTAAGAGACCAGTTATACAGCTGACAGCTTTCTCTCCCAGCTGCCTTTGGGAGGGATGCTAGATTACTTTTAAGTGATTCAGCTATTTGGAGTCTTTCTCCTCAAGGCATTGCTGCGCAGGGCAGCCCACATCTCCTGAACCAGTCGGTGGAGGAGATAGTGGGGAATTTATGCAAAGACAATGGAATGAGGTCAGGGTGTGGGATTGCATTCCAGCTGTTATAAGGCCTTGGACAGGCTCCTTCCTGCCCCCAGGTTCAGCTTCCCAGATCCTGGAGGCCGCCACTTCGTCATCTCTAAGCTCCCCCCTACTGCATGTGATACAAGGGCTTCTCAAGACCAGTTCTCCCACGCTGTACTCATTCCTCAGCAGAGCAAAAGGGGCAGAAATCAGGTTCCAGTCCTGGATTTGTTGCCCTGCCGGCTGACCCTGGCCAGCTCCTAAATCTCCCTGAGCCTCAGTTTCCTCATCTGTAGAAGGGCCATCACCTTCCTCTTGGGTGAAGGTGAGAAAATGCACTGGCACCTGGTAAGCCCTTGCCCAGTGGTGGCAGTGATTAGTTCTTAGATTAGAGGACAGTGTGTGTTGCAGCTTGTGAAAGAGAAGGTGCCATTGAGACTGTGACCCTGGGCTGGGCTCAGTTCAGGAATGTGAGCCACAGGCCAGAGTTAACCCATCAGTCTTGGCCTGGGCTGGGGCCTGTCAGAGTCAGGTCAGCTAAGGCTTGAAGAGATGAGTGTCTTGAAGGGACACAGCCAGACCACTGGTCGCTGCCCCCATGTCCTTCCTGGTTTTGTTGTCTCCTGCAAACTCCACAGCAGCACTGACCAGCAGGAACGAGGCTGAAATCAAGGCAAAGCGCCATCGGTCACTGCAGGCCCACTGGCAGACCCCAAGTCAAAGTGGCACCAGGCAAGGGTTTGGCAAGAAGGGAATCTTTATTTTGGTTATAAAAGGTACAGGACAGCAGACAAGCAGCCCCCAGCCCTGGGCTTAGCTGATTTTCTAGGGCCTGGCTGGTTTCCTTTAGATCCTCTGAGGAACATGGTGCCTGGAGCAGAGGATACAGTCCCCCCTTGCATCCTGCCTACTGGGGTGAACAGAGGGGAGGGCCGTGAGAACAATGTCAAGCTGGTTGTGCTTTGAACAGTCACCAAACTTGTTCAGCAGCGTCATGAACACCCCAGCCAGCTCCAGAAGAAACCTGCTCTGCTTGACTGTGGCTATGCCAGATTTTGATGATGATGGAGGCGGGGGGCTCTAAGACAGATTCTCAGTCTCCTCACTAATCTGGGGAGGGGAAGGGAGGAGAGGCGGAGGGGGAGTTTTAGCATAGTATCACAGCACTGTGCTGGCGCTGGCTATGGCTTTCTGCACTCTGGCCGGCACAGAGTGGGAAGCAACGAGGCCAGCCCCTGCCCCCACGGGGGGCCTAGAGAGCACACGGGTAGGGCAGGCTGGGGGGGCAGACCCTGTAGGCACAGATGGTGGCAGACGGGCCACAGGTTAGGCAGGTGGAGGTGCTGGGTGCCTGGCTCCCCCCAGGCCACTCCTGGAGAGGCAGAGAGCAGCGGTCCTCAGGAGGTCCTTAAGCCCTCGCACACACTGGAGATCGCAGGCAGGCAGGACAGCAAAGGAGGAGAAGAGAGAGGGTTAGTGGGATGCGGAAGGGGGTGGCCTGCAGGGGCATAGGGTGGGGACAGGCTGCTACAGCACCTGCCTCTCCTCAGAGAAGGGCATCAGGCAACGAGGCAGGACAGAAAACAGGCAGGTGAGACAAAGCTTAGCAAGAACAGAAAGCCAGGACGCAGGAATGTTAGTGACCAGGGGCCCCTGCACACCGGGACACCACCAGAACAGGCCCAGGCACCTCAGCGGCCTCACCCTTAACCTCCTCTCCCAATGGGACAGCCGCTCTGTGAGAAGCCATTTCTTCAGTCCAGCCCCACCTGGGGGAGCCCTGGGGACCTTCCACCACCAGCACACACACACCACACACCGGACAGATGGAGGGGCTCCATGGGGTGGGGGAGGCATGCGATGACGATGAGATGGTGTGTGAGGGGAGCGGCAGTGCTGGCCAACAGGAGAGTTCGGTCTTACCAGCTAACCCTCTGCAAAGAGGCCTGTTAGCTCCCCTCAGGCTGTGCAGGAGATGGCAAAATCCTGACAGGTGTCCTCCTGGGGGAGATACCAGAGAGGTGGGCCCGTGTTATGAGGTGTCTGGCTGGGCCCCGCTGCCCGGGCGGGGCGAGTGCTGGTCAGAGAGGCTCTGGCTGTCACTGGGATCTGTGGTCTCAGACTCAGCTGAGCGCTCACTGGGAACTGGGGGAAAGGCAGCTGGGAAAAACTCAGGGGTCCCCAAGCCTGAGGCAGGGGCAGGTGGACGGGATGAAGAGGGGACAGGATGGCTCAGCCAGGCACCCCTCCTCTCTCCCTCCAGGAGACAGTGCTCCAGGTGGCACGGGGGGGGGGGACTCCAGCTGCCTGTCCTCTGTCTCCTGAGGAAACAAACACCCGCCCACCTGTCTCAGAGAATGGGGTCTGTCAGGATCTCAGCAAAGAAAATGCAAACAAAAACCAAACCAAAGCAAATCAACACTTAAAAACAAAAGTTTTATTACAAGCAGGAACAAAGAGTACTGGCATAAATAAAAGGCAGGTGGGAGCCCCCTAGCTAGCTTCCTCTCCAGCTCCCAGGGCCCCAAGGATGGCTCAGGGCTCTGAGGCAGGATGGAGCTCTTTCTCCCAGGGGACCCAGTGGCCTCTGGAGCAAGAAAGGGTGAGACTCATTGTTGTCCTATGTCCCTTTCCAAGGACTTCAGCCCACCTGAAGTTCTAAGGAGGGGAGAAAGTCTCCATTTAGAAAGGAAAGCACAGCTCCCAGATGCGGGCCCAGATGCGGGCCAACCTTCACTTGCCTCCTGGCTGCCTCTCGGCTTCCTTCCTTGGATTTTGGTGAAACCCCTCAGTTGCCAGAAACACTGTCCTTCAGACCCTGGCACCGAGTCCCATGCTCAGAGCTCAGGGTGGGGGGTGGAGGGTGGTTGTGGCTTGTAGGACGGCAGCCGCACCCCAGTGCCATCACCCCACCCACCGGTGACTCCCAGCCTCTGCCTGTCTGGGCAGGTCCCTGCTGGAAGCCTAACCTGGGGGCTGGGTGGCAGAGGGTGGTGGCAGAGTCCCCAGTTACTGGCTGTCTGAGGTCCACGGAAGAAGGAAAGATAAGAGGATGGGGGACTGAGCCCTAGTGGGAGCCGAAGGGTGTCTTGGGACTAATGTACATGTTCCCTGTCCCCATGGCTCAGGCTGCTCCTGACCCCAACAGGGATGGCGGAAGGGGGCAGCCCAGGGGATGTAGGAGCCAGCCACATTCATACAGGGACACACATGAACAAACACACACCATACACTCACAGCCAGAAGGTGTCTTGTAATAAACCTATTATATCCAACTAGCCTTCGGATAATCCACTGCCTGGCACTACACACACAGCGACATGGCTAACTTCTTGTTCCTTTTAAAAAAGGTTATGTAAAAAAGAGGTCTATAAAATTGTGCAAAATACCCAGCATTAATAAACCCGTTTCAAGTATTGCCAGCAGGAGCATAACCTGCCCATGCTCAGCTCTGACTTGGGAGAGAGAAGGGACAGGCCGGGACCCTTTGCAGAGCCTCCATGGCCAGGGGTGGGTGAGGCCCCTTTCCACCGTGCTGCTCGGGACCCTGGGAGCGAAGGTTCTGGATGCCCGGCTAGCTGCTTTGCCTTCCTCGCACCCAGGCTGTGCCCCTAACCTAGCTCTGTCTGTCCTGCTGGCCAACTCCATACAAAACCCTCAAACCCATAAAAAAACCCAACAGAAGAAGAACGATCACTACAGAGAGAAAGCAGAAGTCTGTAAGCCAAAGCAGCCTCGAGACTTCTCTCCCGGGCCTGTGGTCCAGAGGCGGTCGAGTAGTTCTGTCTCACTGACGCCGCTGGGTCAGCAAGGCCCAGACGGTGCCCCGGCCAGAGGCCTGGCACTCAGGTCACACCTTCACTCACACAGGGCTCACCCCGGCACAGGCAGACACTTGGCATGGTCCCCTTGGTGGCCTCCAGAGGCTCTGGCTATCCTGTCCCTTCTGCCTCTGGTGAGTGCCCAGGGGGACCTAGGACCCAAGGCTGTGGGAACCTGGGTATGGGGCACAGAGGGTACAGCCATGGAACCATTCAGGGAAAGCCACGCAGGGTGGGAAATAAATACAGAGATTTCAGTCTTTGGCAGCCTTGCCTCCCTGGGATGGACTGGGGAGGGTCCCAGCAGGCGTGGAGGACAGCAGGTGAGTTCAGAGGGGCAGACAGGCCAGCAGGTGGCAAGTACTGGGCCGCACTCAGGGGTGGCCTCCTACCAGGCTGGCATCTGGCTTGGCTTCACAGGCTGGTTCGTCGCTTCTGATAGGCGAGGGCAACACGGTGTCGGACTGCACAAATCCTCTCCGATCAATGAGACTTCCAAAACACAAGGACAGGGACATGTTAAGGGATGTGGCTAGTGCCAAAGCTCCAGGCCAGAGGCTGGAGGCAGAATCCACTTCCTGGCCAGGGAAAGACCCAGTCCCAGAGAGGCTGAAGAGGGGGAGCTGCTCTCCACCTGTGGGCCCAAGTCCCTCCCTTGTAGGAGCTCCTTGAAGGAGCTCTCTCTGCCTATTGGGCACCTGGCTGTCTCTCGGCCAAGAAGCCAGGATGCAGGTGATAGCAAAAGCAAGGATGACCAGGCACTTCAAGTTAGTGAGATTCCCACAGCACCCCTTCAGGCAGAACAGGTCACTGGAATTCTAGCGGGGCCGTCCTACCCCAAAGTGCCAAGAGGCACTGCATCTCCCGTACTGGAGCTCTGGCACCCCCTGGTGTTAGGATGGAGGCTGCTCCTGGCAGGACTGAGCCATGGATTCCCTTTCACCAGGAGTTTGGACGCCTCACCCAGTGGCAGCAGGAGGGGCCACAGGAGGGGCCTTGTGGCTCAATTGTGACCACAAGAATCATTATGGTTACCCCTGGGAAGTAGGACCATATGTGGAATCTAGTACATCTTAATATTTGTACATATTTTTTCTTTCTTTTTGATAGTAGGGATTAAACCCAGTGCCTTTGCGCTGAGCTACATTTCCAGCCCTTCCTTTATTTGAGACAGATTTTCCATAGGGTGCTAAATTTCCCAGGCTGGGCTTGAACTCACAATCTTCTTGCCTCAGCCTCTGAGGGAGCTGGTTTACAGACATGGTGGTGCAGCATGCCTGGTTTGTACTTCATTTTTTGCTACAACGAGCACATGACTAAAAATGACAAGCTGCCATCCATGGCACAGGAAATGTCTGCTGAGGCCCAGAACCTCCCTGAAGGGAGCTGACTCACAGGGCCACCTCTCAATGTGACCCCTCCTCTGAGCACCATCCCCACCAGCTTACCTGGGAGGTAAGGGGCCACAGAGCACAGCACAGCAGTTGGCGATAATACTTTTATGGCTGTAGGGGTTGACAGAGGCCTCACCTCCCCTCTTGCTGGACCATGAGCCTTTGATCTGCAAGCAGGAAGGAGGCTTGGGTCACCTACCTTTATTTTTATTTTTGTTTAAACATGGTGCTAGGGATTGAACCCAGGGCCCTTTGCATGCTGGACATACCCTTGCCTGCTGAGGAGCACCCCAACCATGCTACTTGCTTCTGCTTTGTTGTCTAGGAGGGAGAAAGATGCAGAAAGCTGGCCAAGTCTGAAGCCAGTTCTAGTTAGACTGCGGAAGGGGTGTGCCTTTAACCTAGGCCTTCCAATAATGATACGGGGTACTGATGGATGTAAGAGGGTCCCTAACTGTGATTAGGAGGCCCCAGCCAGGGGAGAAGACATAAAGCCAAAGAGAAGCTTCCAGAGGAAAGTTTGTTGGTGACCCCTCCCTCCTCTGGCTAGCCACCACAGAGAGAGGGTGGAACTGGGGTCACAGGGCTGAGGCTGACTTGGCTGGGAACCCTGGCCCTGGCACACTAGCTCCATTTCCCTGGACAGATCATCTGAGCCTGTCCTCTTCTGAAAAATAAGGACAGTAACACTTGTTCTCAGAGAGCACTGTTGGAGCATTAGGTGATCGCTTGCCCCTCTCTAGCTCTGTGAAATCAGCTACTGAAGGTACTGAGGGGGTTATCAGTAAAGAAGCCACTTGACTGCTACCCAGAGTTTCCCTACTTACTGGGCCATGATGCCCCCTTTTGCCCAAGCTCTATAACATCCTGCAGAGTCAGCACCCAGGAAATCTCTCTGGGAGATGCTGGCTGTTGTCTTTTCTGCTCTCACCAATCACCTGGTACTTGCTACCCTGTCATGCGTGCTGAGTTTTGTTTCTGTGAAGGGCTGAGGTCATAGGATGTATTTTTTACTAGATGATGGGTCCCTCTGATCATCATCAGATGTCAGGCCAGGGAACATATGCTCCTGTTCGCTTTTTATTGTTTGGAGGGTGGGAGAAGTCAAGTCTAGCCCAGGTGCTCAAACAACCTCTGGTGGTGGTGGCCTGCGGGGGAATAAGTAGGGAGGCTCAATGGAGCCCCACTGTGCAGTCCTGGCTGTGCCCCTCAATCAGGATGCCCAGGGAGCCCCAGTCACAGCTCTGTTGCCTCCAGGTGCAGGGTGGTGGAGCAGAAAGAACACGGCCATGACTTCTGGGTGTCAGGCCTGGCTCTGCCCCTTCCCAACTGTATGACCCTGAGGCACATCTCTGAGTCATGCAGTGGAGAAAAAGCTTCCCTGTCCCTCTGCCTAGGCTTGGCAGAAGGACCCAAGGAGATGACAGGAACTGGAAGAAGTCATAAGCAGTAAATGTACTGGCCAGACCTGAGTGCTACGGCATGAGTGTTGTCCTATGGGGCTGTGAGGAAAGCAACATGGGGCCTTGGGAGCCAGCACTGAGGAGATGGAGCATGCGGGGACCTCAGGGCATGTAGGTCTTCCAGGGCTGGGCCCTGGGCACTGGACAATGCCTGGCTGCCTTGTGCCTCCAGCCAGCTTCCCCCAGCAAACTCCAGGCTGGACTGCACCTGGCAACCCCAGGCTCCCATGGCCCAGCGCCAGCCATACTCACGTCTTCATTAGTTGTCAGGTTGGAGGCGACGAGGTAAGTATGAAACCCTGAGAGGCCCAGGATGGACCAGATGGAGAAGAAGCATATCACCAACTCCAGCACAGTGGGCCAGTCAAGGAGACACGTGGAGATGCAGGCCTGGGAGCTTACTACGCCCAGCCTTTCTCATCTGGCCTTCCCTGGAGCTACTTCCCTAGGAGGGGACACAGTCTGGGACCTTCCTATGGCCCAGTCCTGGGTCCTCAGGAGGGGTTAAGAGTCCCCTAAAGAGCAAGACAAAATTGAGATGACAGGTGGCAGAGGGAACCAAGGATTCCAAACACAGGGCTTAGGGCATAACATGGTCCAGGAAGCTTGGCACATTAAGGGACATGCTCTCTTCTAGGACCCTCAAGACAAGAACAGTGTCTTCTAAGAGTCCTCAGACAGCTAGGTCCACGATGTCCCATTTAGGATTGGCTCCAGCCTGGGCACAAACAGAAGCAGCTGGTACACTGGAGTTCAGAGGTCAGATAAGGACTCAAGCATTCCCCTGGGGGGCCCACCCAGTGAAGGCACCTTGGTTCCCACAGGGTGTCCCCTAGCTGGCAAAGGATATCTTGCTGGTGTCTCCTTTAGAGTAGAGAGGAAGGTGCTTCCCTGAGAGCCTGGGGAGGAAGAGACAACAGAGGACACAGCTCAGAAGGGTGGTGACCACAGCCCCTTTACCTGGCCTAGCTCACTGGCCACTACCCCTCCTGCTTCCCTGTACTGTCCCAACTCACGCAGCGTCAGGTGGGTGACCACGCAGGCAAAGATGAAGGCCGTAAGGAAGGAGAGGGAGAGGATGAACGCGTAGAAGAAGCGGTAGTTCCGCCTCCCCACACAGTTGCCCACCCAGGGACAGTGATGGTCAAAGCGTTCTGGAAAGGGGAAAGGGGAAAGGGGAAACAGGTTAGTGAGGTCTGGCCTACAACACAGTTCAGAGGCTTCACCCCACAGCTGGGGCTCGTCTGCCCTCTCACTGTCTCTGCCCTGCTGACTCCAGGCCCCTAGCCATGTCCTGCTTGTGGTCCCTTGTGCCTCAGTTCCCTCCCGCCTGACACATTCTTCTCTGTCTCCTGCTGGAGAACAGTAACTCCTCCTTCACGTCTCAGCTATAAAGCCACTTTTTTTTTTTTTTTTTTTTTGGTACCGGGGATCGAACTCATGACCTCGTGCTTGCCAGGCAGGCACTTAAGCCACTGAGCTAAATCCCCGGCCCCTAAAGCCACTTCTTTAAAAAGTCCCCTCTGGCCCAGACAAGACAAGAGGCTCTTGGTATCTACCCTGTCACTCCTTTTTTGCAGCACGTTGCCCATGTGGGTTTTCACACTTATTTATAAAGGTAAGTGGCCAACTGCCCCATGAGAGGGGCTGTGGGGACCTCACAGTCTGTTGACTCTCTAGCACCCCAGATGAAGACCCACAAAACGTACCTGTCCAGTACTACTCCAGCTGCATGCCATCAGCCAATGATCTGTTCCTTGCTCTAAGACTAGGATTAGAGGCCCAGGGAGGGGTTAGGCCACTAGGTAACCACAGAGAGACGGCCTCAGAGGCCAAGGCTGAGCTCACGCCAGCTGTATGTCCCCAGGGGTAGAAAGTCCCTGTGGGAATGTGGGTCACAAGCCTGATGCAAGCCTCATCCAAGGCTAGCACCCTTGCAGGAGGCGGGTGGGGCAGACGCTTAGGGATGAATGACACCCAGTGAGTCACCCACTTCATCACTGCCTGCCGTCATGGGTGGCTCCCCACTACCCTCTTGCTTGGGGCGTGCTGAGCTGGCAAGATGAGGTCACTGCCCTGGGAACTGTGCACTGTCACCATGGCTCAGCTCCCCTCAGTCTTAGCACAGCGTCTGCCTTATGACACCTTCGCAGAGGAGCCACCCAGGTCACCACAGGGCTGAGTGGCCTCTAGAGAGCACTGCAGTGTGGGTCAGGCTGGCTTCCAGTCCCGGTTACATCCTCTCCACCTCACTAGTCTGGACTCCGGTGCTGTCCCAACCCTACGAACCAGACCAAGGCTGCAGTGCTGGGCACTAAACCATTCTCCCTCGGCCCAAACACATCTGGGATGCTACTGCTCCAGTGTCTCCCAGGGACTTGGACCTGCTGAGGTCCAGGCTAACATGGAGGCTAACATGTGTCCACTGTGTACTTCAGAGCTGGAGGAGAGGAATCAGCCATTCCTGGGCTGAAGCCAAGATGTCACTGTTCACACTCACACCCTTCCCCTGGCAGGACAAATCTGGGTGAACCGGACCTGCTGCCCAGCCCTGGATATTTCAGATACTGTGCATTTTGCCCTAACACGTGACCTCCTGTCCCTGGGACTGTCTCTCAGGGATCCCTGCGGGCCTCCCACTCACCCACACAGTTGTCACAGACGCTGCAATGTGAGGTCCGGGGCGGCCGAAACATCTTGCAGGTGAAGCAGTACTTTAACTTCACCATCTGGCCGTTGATCATCACCTCCCTTGTCCTAGGGGGTGGCCGGTATGTGGAACTTCCTGTGTTGTCTGAGGGCAAGAAGAGAGAAAGGTGTGGGGAGCCCACAGCAGGCCAGTGCAAGAGCTCTAGCCAGAATAAGACTCAGGGAAAGGTATGCAAAAGTAGCCAGGCGTGGCGGTACATGCCTGTAATCCTAGCCCTCAGGAGGCTGAGGCAGGAGGATTGCTACAAGTTCAAGGCCAGCCTGAACTACCTCGAGAGACTGTGTTTCAATTCCAACCCCACCACCACCAAAAAAAGTGCCAAGTAATAAGCACAGGAGTCACTGCCCTTGGAATAAGGTAGGAATGAATCTTAAGAGCTACCAGGAACTGAAGTTTCCTATGTGTTAGGCAGTGTAATACAAGTTTACACTGCGGCTCACACACCTTCGGGCCTTAGTCAACTCCGAAAAGGGCCATCAGAAGTGGAGGCCCCAGGAAGACTTAGTGAGGCACAAGTAGAGCCAGCCAAGGGTACACCTAAGCTCTAGTTTACAGAACATGAAGGAGCAAAGTGAACAGCCCCATGCGGAAACAATCAGACCTGGAACCCAAGACGCCTAGCACGCCAGCAGCCTTATTTCATATTCAAAGCCAATGTCACTTTTCAGAAAGGAGCCAGTTGTGGTGGCACAAACCTATAATCCCAGCTACTCAGAAGGAAGACAAGTTTAAGGTCATCCTGAGCCATTTATGAGTTTGTGTCAAAATTAAAAAAGAAGGAGGAGGGGCTGGGATGTAACTTAATGGTAGAGCCTTGCCCATGCACTAGGCCATGGGTTCCATCCTCAGCACCACAGACAGGAAGACAGGCGGGCGGGCAGGTGCGCAGGCACGTGCGCGCACACACACAAAGGAAAGATGCAACCTCCTCCTGCTTCACTGGGGATAGAAGAATCCAGGGGCTTCACATTGAGTTATAACCTCAATCCTCTTTTTTTTTTCAGACAGGGTCTTGCTATGCAGTTCAGGCTGGTCTGGATCACTGTGCAGCCCAGGCTGGCCTTGAACTTATGGCAATCCTCCTGCCTCAGCCTCCTGAGTACTGGGATTACAGGTGTGTGCTGCCACACTTAGCTGCAGGCTGGTCATGAATGATGCATCCCAGGCTCGCCTCAAAATCAATGCAAACTTCCCTCAGCCTTCTGAGTGCTGGGAATACAGGTGCACACCACCACACTTTGCTATCCTCGGTCCTTTTTTATTTTGAAACAGGGTCCAAATTGCCTGGGCTGGGCTTGAATTTGCTACCATCCTACCTCAGTCTTCCAGAGTGCTGGAATAACAGACACCCCACACACACCCAGCGAGATGGTTCTTTTTTTTTTTTTTTTTTTAATTTTATTTTAAAAGGGGATAAAATTAAATACAACAAAACAGAACAGAACGGGACATAAGAAAGCATAAATTTCAAAGCTAGACAACCAGAGAGCTTCACTATCTGTTATATTGTCTTGTTTTCTTCCAAATGGTTGTCCTTATCTTTGCATAGGGGGAGTTCATACTAAATAACATAGCCAATCTTTTCACAAGATGTGTAGTTTACTGGCTCCCACT
>PVJX010036348.1:0-17608 GCA_004027295.1 Dolichotis patagonum
CCTCCTCCTCCTCCTCCTCCTCCTCCTCCTCCTCCTCCTCCTCCTCCTCCTCCTCCTCCTCCTCCTCCTCCTCCTCCTCCTCCTCCTACTCCATCTTTTCCTCCTCCTCCTCTTCCTCCTTCTCCTTCTCCTCCTCCTCCTTATGGACAATGGGGAGTTCTCCTTCAGGGGTTTTATCTCGCCTTTGCCCCTGAGTTGCAGAGGGAATTTCGATGAAAAATCCGTCTAATGCCACTTGCTTTTCCCTGTGTTGTGTCACCCTTCAGACATGAGGGAACACATCATCATTCATCAAACTAAACCCTGTTCCTTACAACAGTGTTGGGGTGCCTTTTGGCTGAGAAATCCTGGAGCTCATTCCACTTTGCTGTAGGGGATTCTATCACATCGCCGCCAACCGCTCCGTCTTCCTCTTCCTCAGTGGAGTGCTTCTTGACACGCGCCCTCTGATTCTCACTCTGGAGTCCAGCAAGGTCTTCTGTGGTCAGCTTCTGCGTGTCATCTTTGGCGAGGTCCTCTGTGTGCACCATGGGTGTCCAGACCCATGGACACGATCTCCTCCACTCCTGTGCCCCACCCTTCCAAGTCGGGTCCAGGGGGCATTCTGGCCGCAGGTCCTCCAGGCTGAGTTTAAGGTCTTGCGTGTGACATCTCCTCAGACTTTCACAATGAGCTTGATTCTGTGGAGGACCTTGAAATGCTTCTTCCAGAGCTGTTTCAGAGTGACAGGCATCCCTTCAGCGACATTCAAATTGTGCTTGCTGGTCCACAGAGTACAGAAGAGCTGTCATGTCGTGGGAAGGAACTTGACTTTGTGGGTCACACTCAGCATCCATGGCACCCACCACGGTGGAGGGGGTGTTGGGACACTGTCCATCCGTAGAAGGCCCCTTTCAGGCAGTTGGTTGTCAGAAAGCTTTTTCTTAGCAGTGGTTGCGAACACCTCATGCAGCCATTCCATGAACAACTGCCCGCGTCCCGCGCTGTCTCACTGGCCCTCCACATGGCAGCCATTGGCCTCCCTGAATCCAGGAGGTCCTGTGAGTGGTACTGCAGTGGTGGCTTAGTCTTCAGAGCCTCTCTTGCATTTGCACACAGCAAACAGGTAAAGAAAGGAAAAGGGAAAGAGCGTGTCCCCAGTGATGGCTTCTCCTCCTGCATGGCCCAGGGCCTGCACACAGCTACTTCCAGAAGAGTCCTGCTCAGTCACTGCTGAACCCTGGGGCTTGCTGTACTTTCCGTGTGGCCTCGCTGGGTTGAGTCCTGCTGGGCTGGGGCACCGCGTGTGCTAAAAGACAGAGAGAAAGCATCGCGGCAAGTGCGCACAGGTCTGTGGGGACCACGATCTCTCCTGGAGGAGGACACGATGACGTGTCAGAGTGGGCAGATGCCCACATCTCTGCTCCTGGGGGACAGATGGGCACAGTCCTGAAGGGAAGCAAAATTTTGCCAAATGCCTCTGTTTGTGAACCAAATTATTCACAAATGAAACCAAGATATTATTGATATTAATAAAGGTTCAGTGAGGCAAAATATAAGTGACTGCTGATGGACTCTAATACATACTCTACCAAAACACATACATTGTGTTGAGTCAAGATTCTTTCATTTGATAAAGAAAATTTTTATCTTCTTTACAATTAACAGAAAATATAGAAAATGGAGAAGCAATAAGAAATCTCAAAAAGCAACACTTTTTAATATCTATTTTTAAAGGTTAAAATATAAGAACTTTAATATATGCATTAATTTTTTGAGAAATTTTGTACAATTTTTTACATTTTCTATTTTATTGCACTTGTTTTTTATTTCCTTATTAATCTTATTTGGAGTTTTTCCATTTTGTAAATTCAACTTTGAATGCATTTTTCTTTGTAAAACAATTTTGGTGCCTGTGTTTTAAAAGCTTGCCAATGGGCGTGGGTGAGCTTGTGCCCCTGGGCACTTCCTCTTGTGAGTGAGTTACATGTCAGAGCTGTGCTCCTTCAGGGAGAATTTATATTCACCTCTGTCAGTTCTTCAGATTCAGTAACAATCTGGCTCCAACATATATCTACGATTTTCAGACTGTCCACGTTAGGTGTGAATTCGGAAATCAAACTTGCATGAGAAGCAGTGCTATCAAATCCCTTTCTCCTCCAAGAACAAATTTTTAAGCAGACTAAAAGTAGTGTTAGTTGTGAATGAGGGGGCATATTTATTTTTATTTCATCCTTATGCTGGGAATGCCAAACTGTGAAGCCTTAACATTGTGTGTGGCTATGTATAATAGACTCTTCAGTTCTTCGTTAAACAGCTTACTTCTTATTGCCCAAAATAAAATAAAACTTTAAACATATATGTATATATGTTTGCTCAATAGGTTGTGGAAGATGAAAAGTGAAACAGTTTTAAGCACAGAATAATTTAAAGCCCTAATTTGTCTAGATGGATTAAATAATTTTGAAAGCTGTTAGTGACATAAGTAAAGTGTAAGAAGTATAAATCAATTTTTGAAGTCAAACTACAGTCAAGTATCATCCTGATAAGTACATTCATAAGATAAATGAAAAACATCTTGAGATTTTAACGGCAAAGAGAGCTTGGAATACTGAAGCAAGCGTAGCTCTGCAAATACACAGGGCGGCCTTGATAGGGAAGCTACTGAAGGAAAGAAGGCATGTTCTCTCTGTCAGTGTCGACCACCTGCAGTAAAGTTAGCCAAGCTGGTTAACATGTTTGAAGCTTCGTTTATTATTTAAAAATATAAACAATAACTTTCATCATTGATTTTCTGATTATATATATATATGTAAAGAAGCTGATACCACAAAATACAAATTGTTATGTTTGTATGATGCATTTCATTTCCACAGGTTTTCTTGGTCTCACCATTGTCAGACGGTAGAATAATTCAATGGCAACAATGAAAAGCAATGTGTAGAACTGTGTAGACTGAAGACTAAAAACTCTTTTTTGATTTACAAAATTGTTCATGCTACGTTGCTTCAAGCCACTGAAATAACACAAATTTTAAAATAATGTAATACTATTAATAATCTAACTGTCAATTTCAGAACAGTCATAGGCCACATAATATGTCTAAAATATTAAACTGACTACAGTAACATTATCTGAAGCGTTTTTTTCTCAAAAAAATTACTCGATGATCCTGGATTAATACAATCTATCTGACATCTCAAATAACGGTATCTTATGTGCTCTAGTATGTGTTACGAAATATTGGTGATCATGGATAAATTTTATTGCTCTTAATATTAAAGAGTGCACAGAAGATGCTATGTTAATTATATTGCAGTTCCTTTCTTTTAGCAGAATAGGTTTTATGCAGTAGAAGAAATTTGCTTGGGTATTTATTAAAAGTAAATTTCAAATGTCTGTATATTGAACTTCAAGGATATGTATTTTATCAACAAGTACCTGTGCATTATGTGTTTTTGTATCTTGAGCTAATTTAAGAGAAACTGTGTTGGAGGATTTACGAGGTTAACTGTTCCTGATGTAAATTCTTCTGATCTTGTTAAGTATGTTAAATTAAGATTTGTATTAAGTCATAGAGCTGCTATAAAAACCACTATAAACTTCGTGTTTGAGGCAAGATTCATGTATAACCTTTCTGGAAGTCAGAAACAGAAAATGGCACACTGCTAAAATCAAAGTGATAGCAGGCTTCGTTTCTTTATGAAGCTCTAAGTAAGATGGTTTCATTTGTTTTGTTTTCCAGCTTTTAGAAACCCGATGTCTTAGACACATCTCCCTTTCCCCTGGAAGTCAGCAGTGAGTGCGTGACTATTCCTTATGTCTGGATACATTGATACGGTCCCCTGTGATCTCACTGAACCCGTCAAGATGTTCGAAATTTTTATTTAAGGTCAGTTGATTAGAAACTTTAAATCAATCATCATCTGCATAATTATTCCTTCTTTCCATGTAACAACATATTTACAAGTTGTGGTATTTAGGATATGGAAATATTTTGTGTAGAATATGGTGGCTTTCACATATAGAAGACAGAGATTACTACTACTACTACTAATACTAATAATAGATAGACATAAAGAAACATAGGTAATAGATAGATTAAAAGGTGTGCCATAACTGGGCATAGTGCTATACCCTGTAATCCCAGCAGTTAGGAGGCTGAGGCAGGAGGCTTACAAGTTTGAAGTCAGTCTGGGCTACATAGCAGTCTGATCTACATAGCAAAAATCTGTCTCAAAGAAACAATTGAAAAAATGTGCTATAAAAAACAAAAGAGAGAAAATTATTAGAAATAATTGTCTTATATAATTGTACAGGCTTGTTAAGGAAGTCCACAGAGCCAGTAGCCAGGATGCAAAACCTAACAAATAAGTAAGAACCTTGTGATTGATAAAAATTCATCACATCATGTGGCCCTTGTCATTGTGAGACTGCTTAGGCCTCTCGGTATCCACCAAGATACCTGTAAGTTTCGGGGCAATGGGGCTGAGTAACTGACCCTGACCCCACTTCCTAGGTAGATTGGAAGTGCACACCTGTGATGAATCACAAGAGGCTCGAGGAAATATGAATTCCAATGAAATGTAATCAGTGATGTAGCAACAAAAAGAATCAAAAGATAAACAGTAAAGGACTAAATTGGTGAAGTGAGAAAGTCTATTTTTAATATTATAAAAAATAACTGTGACTTGGTTAAAAATATAATTATTTACAGTATCAGAAATTAATAATTCCAAGATCAAACTGTCATCATATTCAGTGTCAGACAAACTATGCTCTACACTTCCAAGGTGATGCTTAATATCTGGTGGAGAAGAAAATTCAAATGCCCTCATACGCCAGAAGAGATTGAAGGAACTGAGATCATTTCCTCAAACCCTAGTCTGAGGAAACCAATCCGAGCTTAACAGGTTGCCCTCTTGGCAGAATCACCTCCCACAGGATTCTCCTCATATTTTTCAGCATTTAGTTTGGAGGACATATTCAGACCATCGCACACATGAAGCAAACCAAAACACAGGAAAGGCGGCACACTTCTAAAGCAGAGAAGTAATACAACAGAGGGTTTATGAACATATATATTCAGACATAAAAAGAGGGGAAAAAAGAATAACTGTTATTAGCATGCTGCACATTTGGTAAATATTTCTTCTCTCAGTTTGTCAAACAGTTTGCAAATTAACATTTAGAAATATAAAAATAATGAACCTGTTACACACAGCACTGCAGCCAATCCTTTTTTGTCAGTTCTCACAATGTTTTGCCTCATGGGTAGCGGAAGAACTGCAGTTAATTTCTTCCTGACTCAGCCTACGACAGATAAAACGTTGCTCTTAGGAGCCCTATCCTAATCCCAGCTTCACGTCAAACTGTCACCTGCCACCAGAAATTCCTCAGCAGAAAGCAGCCCTGTGCAATTAGGACCCTCACCCCTTCCAGGGGCCATAGGGAGGGGAGCAGACAAGGTCACCCCTTCAGATTGCATCTCCTCATTTTTCATTAACGTAAAATCTTCTGACTGCATGATTTGGATTTGAGTAGTGAGCAGTAAATTCCTCATGTTAATTGAGACAAGTTTCTCGGGTCAACAACAATAATAAGAAATTTCAGGAATCAAATTATTCCTGCTAGTATCTATTCGTGAGTGTATTCCATGGCTTATTTTGAAACTCCTTCTTGTAACACAGTTCAGTTTATTTGACTTAAGGGCAGAGGCTTAGAGAAAGCTGGTCTTCGGAGGATTTTTAAAATTTGTTAATTGTAGACTAGAAAAATTGCAAACGCCTCTTACTGCTTGCCCCTGGCCGTGGAAGGTGTTGGTTGTTTCTCAGTGGTGTCGTTGAGCTCTTTTATTAGAGAACATTAAATGGTAAAAACTCAACAGTGGATTCAACGTTTGGGCAAGCCTCACCGTTCTCCAGCTGTATCACAGTGCTTAAGACGAAGACAAAGGAAGGAATCCTTCCCACGGCGATTTCTCATGAGCAGCTCACTGAAAATAGGCCTGGAGACGCAAATACGATCCCCGGTTTACTCCATGCAGTGTTAAATGTGCGAAGTCATAGTGTGCTTGGGTTAGAAGAGGTTCCCTATCTGCTGCACGTACAGTCTGCACCACGGGAAATCCTCTCAGTACAGTTCTTGATGACACCTGGGCGTAATGTTGGCTGCTAACGGGTAAGTTTTTCCCATGGAGAAGCTAGGAACAGCTTCCAAGCCAGATACTGCCTCAGAATATTCCAGTAAATCCACACTGCTTAAGTGGGCTTTAGAGAGACACAAGGGAAGCTTCCATGAAGCTAGTGTTAGCTGTCCAATAAAGAGAACCAACATCAGTAGTATTTAGAGTTATATTCAGGCATTACTTAAAAGGGAGAAAAATTAGTTAAAAAGAAGACACCAGTTAATTAGGTTGGACTCACTTACAGAAAGAATAAGAAGGGCTACTAGATTTTCTGGGACTAATATAAGGATTAATTTAATCAAATTAATGTAAGCAAAAAGAGAAATTAACATTTACTTTCAATTAACATAAAGGAGAAACAATTTGGAAAAGATAAATTAAATTGTCTATCAATCTGAAGATAATTCTAAAAAAATTTATGAGGACTTTTAAAAAGTTATCTCTAGATGTGTTTTTTATATTTCCTTTTAGGAAAATAAATATTAACACATGTTTCTGAGATTCTGTGTCACGATTTATATGAACATAAAACCCTGTAATAGAGGACTAATGAATGTTCCTAACATTTCTCTGATTTTCTAGACTACCAGAGGCCTATTCAAAGTTTTGTAACAGGTACACTTGACAATATTTTTGCTTGATTAAAGGTATTTAAGAATTTTGATATTAGTCTTTAATTAACATGTTTTACCCTAAGCTAATTTAACCACTCTTCTTTGAGATTTCTCTTCTGATCTTTCTGTTTCATACTGTGATGAGGCCCTAAATATCTGATAATTTTTGACTGTGAATTTACTGGTGAGGTAATAAATGTAATGTTTTAAACATTATGCGAGCATATTGGACTCTATTGAAAGATTCTGCTTTAGAAGGTGAAAAAGTAACTTTCAAATAAGAATTGATACATTTGAGTCTCAAATTGTCAATTTTAATTTTCAGAAAAACTATGACTAAAAACAGCCAGAACTTACTCAAAGTTAAAATATACCATTTCATATAATTTTATTTTAATATTTTAACTAACTTGGCTAATTTGATTCATACAATTGCCCTATAAATTAGTTACCACTATTTTAATCCAGATTTTGTTTGTAGTGAGACAGGTATCAGGTATCCTCATATATGATAAATTCTCCCCAGTTTGGAATTATCCTTCTGCAAATAGACTAATTTCCCACAAATTAAATACATATGGAGAGACATCTTTTGTTAGAGACATCCACTATGCAAAAGAGTGTTTTTTTTATTACCACCTTCACCAAAATCTCTAACGTCAGAATACTCTTAATGTTTGACACATGAAACACACAACACAAGGTTTAGATTATTTTAAGAAGCAAAGTGAATGAACTAACAGTTTGCATTATGTTTTAGTGTTATAAGTGCCACCATTTTGCCTGATTTTCAGTTTACCAAACTGTAATTTTAAATTTAAGAAAAAGTTGGGTTTGGTCTTACCAGGTCCTACAAATAGTTCTTTATACTTATTCAGCTGATATTTTATATTTATTTATACAGTACAACTAATAGATCATCTTCAATTGAAACTCCTGAAAATTACTTAATATTTGTTTTTAAGATTTTATATTGTCATTTCTAAAATTATAGAACTAATCAGAACAGAAAACAATTGGTTAAGCTGTTTAAGGGTATCTCACTCTGGGTGCCACGGGAAGAGGGGACTTTTTATGCAAATATGCATATACTTGATCGGTAATACACTAATACAATAAGTTAGAATATATTTATGTATATATTCATATGTGCAAGGGAACTGCTATTTAGTTGCCTCCTTCATGCCTCACTATGTGATTTTAAATTCAACTTGACAAGACAAAATGTTAAGACCCTTAAATTCTAAGACAATTAAAAAAAAGAAATTGAGGGAAATGATTTTTTTCTTACTGGGTTATAAATGTCTTTGTTATGATTTGCTATGACAGACTCTTCTGAGAGTTTAATTCACATCATTAGTGTGTAGTCACATGTGGAATTTTTTAGATTTATAAATATATTTGATACATTTAGTAATTATTAACTTTAATTAGTAATGAATGCTTTACATTAATGTCTTACACTCAGACTGCTAATCACTAAACTCAAGAATAAGTAGAAATGGGGGCTTGGGATTTAGCTCAGCGGCGCAAGCACCTGCCTGGCAAGCGTGAGGTCATGAGCTCTAACCCCCCAAAAAAAACAATAAGTAAGAATTGGGAAACCTGAATTCTCAATATAATATAGCAAGCATGTCATTATTTATTCAATTAAAAGTATGTTATACATATCTGTCCATATACTGGAAAAGTTTTCATTATATGTCCTACTCTTCAAATAATCTTATAGTATTATATGCAAAGTCTCTAAACTCCTTGCATTTCCTAAGTAGAAAATTAGGATAATAAAAGAAATTTATGCTGTATTTTACTTTAAAGCATTCATACCATAAACTACCAGAACTCTACTTTATCTGAAGGATCCACCATAAAAACTTTAAGTCTCATCAAATTAGACAGAGAATTCCACGAACCAGTACATCGATTAGAGAAGTTCACCCTTATAGCTATATTTTTGAGACCAGTAGGCACCATAATCTGTAGTAGTTCAGGTTCTCTAGAGGAACAAAGTCAATAAAAATTATTCATATAACTATCAAGGGATTCATTAGGAAGCTCACAGAGAGAAGTGGGGGCCCGGTGCTGTGTGGGCTGCAGGTGGACATCTCACTGCCGAGACAGATGATACAGTGGTGGTTGGAAGTTATAAAACTATAAGCCCATTATTGAGTCACTGAGGCAAGTACTTTTTAATTTTTTCTGGATAATTTACTTCTTTTTATTTGTTTTAAAGCTCCTTTATTCTATAAGCAATAACATATTAGCAGGTTTTTGATCAGGCTACCTTAACGTCTTAAGTATGTCATGATAACTAGGCTGAGAAATAGTCTCGACATTCTCCCTGTGAAGCATTAAAATTTAACATCCTTTCCACTTTTAAACAAAAGTAAACCCAAGTCTTAGAAGTGTCAGATAAAATATATTCTGTCAACAGTCACTGAGACCTTAAACCAGCAAAGAAGCAAATTTTATATTTACTACTGTGTAAGAAATTATCTCTTTTCTAATTATTAATCCTGTTCAGCTGGTGCCGTCACCAGTGGTACCAGTGTGCTAAGGGCACTGATATAACAGTCCATGTAAAGACCACACATTTTAAATACTCTTTTCACCCTACACAAGCTTAATCTTTCATTTCATTTCACTGTCAGCCAAATAGAAACAGAAATTCTCTCCGCTGACCAGGAAAATACTGATTCCAGCAGTCTCTGTTTTGTAAGATTCAGAGTCTGTACTGGACGCCTGAAGAAGCCAGAGACCAACGTCCACAAACAGTGTCAGAGAGCAGAGCTCCTACACAAAGGGGTATATTTTCTTCTTTTCTCCCTTCACTTTCGCTCCAAGCTACATGCTGTTGGGTGGAGTTACTCATATCTGGGGTGGCTCTTCGGTCCACATGTCAATCTGAAGACACCCCAGAATTTAACAATCCGCTATGCTGCTTTCACTCAAGTCAGGTTGGTGTATCAAAATTAGAGGTCACACTTGCATTTTCAACATTTGCTTTTGAGACAGGATCTCACCGTATATTCCAGGTTGACCTGGAACTTGTGGGGATCCTCCTGCCTCAGACTCCCATGTGCTGGAATTACACTGCATCCGGTCTTCATTTATCTTTTCATCACAGTAGAATATTTTAATTTTGCTAATTTCTGTATCTTCATGTTTTCCTTTTACTGATAGTCATCAGGGACCCCTCAGGGAGCCTCCAATCTCCTGCGAGGTCTTAAGGCTCAAAGAGAGAGAGAAAGAAAGAGCATGAGACAGAGCACACCCAGGGTGACCTGTTTATCAGGAGGGACAAAAGGCCACAGGCAGCCAGAACCTCAGCATTTATTGATGGAGGAGGGGATTTGAGGAAGGGTTGTCAGATGACTCAAGAGTGGAGGTGATTTTATGCTAATAACGATCTTGCCCTGGAGTGTCTATTACTCTTAGTGGTCTTAGTTTTAGCCTTAGTGGGCAGGAGAAGGCGGCCCACCCCAAAGACACAGTGAGAAATCTCAGAAGGGTGAGACTGATAATCCCATGTCTCCATTCATTCCTTAGGGATAATGCACAATTAGCTATCGTGAACCCAACAACAGTGACTTTGGAGTGAAGATTATAATTCTTTGTTTAAATTTAAACCTAAAGCTGGGATTGTAGCTCAGCAGCACAGTGCCTACCTGGCAAGCACAAGGTCCTGAGTTTGATTCCTCGTACCAATACATACATACATACAAACATACATACATACATACAAACATACATACATACATACAAACATACATACATACATATATACATACACAAATTTAGACCTAGGTTTTTTCTCCTATTGCTTTCTATTTTATACTTTTTATGGTTAACAACATTTATTTTTAAAGTAATAAATACATGATTGTTTCAGGAATACTTGTGGTGAAGTCTTTCACTTCCCTATAGAACTACTCCTGCACCTTTGTAAAAAGTGAGTTGGACGCATTGGTGCAGATCCACTTGTTTTTCTTTCCTGTTCTTCTGATCTCCGTCTCTGTCTCTGCCACTGCCTGTTTCTGTCTGTGTCCCTCTCACACACACCCCTGTGTACACGTGTATGCAGATATGTATGTATATTTATATGCACATGCAGTATGTCTCTAAAATAGCTAGACTCAGCTCATCCACTTTATCTTTCATTGCTAAAAGTTTTAGTCACTAAAGTGGTTTGGTTTCGTTTTTCACATAATTTTGGAGCACGTTACAAATTTAAATTGCCATAGACCAATTTAAAGAATTGGGCTGGAAGTTTGATGAAAATGTTGTGGAATGGTACTCTACCCAGCGGAGGTGAGACCCTCGCTCACTGTGGTGATGAGAAGGTAAGAAAGGAGAGAACGCGTAAGAAACAGAAGGAGAGGAGGACAGGGGTTCTGTCAGGAGGGCTGCCTTCCGTCAGTCAGCTCTCCTTCCATCAGGAGAGTCTTTCTGTGGGCCAAGCCAAGTGACAGAATGATATCCACCTAGGCCTCATTGCTTGAAGGTCCCACTGCACCTTAGCAAAGGACAAAGCTTCCAACTATGCCCTGTTGGGGAAACACACTTACACGCAGTGGGGTGAGAGTGGGAAGAAGGTAACCCTCAGGGCCTCAGTGCTATCCGAGTCTGGGCCTCTTCCTCGGCCTTTTTTGGGGTGGGTTTGTGAGAGGACTCGATTGTCTTTATGTTTTGGGAACAATGACATGATTATTTCTAAAATTATTTTATTCTCATTTTTTCCCTAGGTGACCCTTTCCCCATTAAATTGTATAGAGTACCTTTATTTAAACTTTTTATTCTGTTTTTTTTTTTTGTGGGGGGGCACTATTTTGCAAGTAATACTCGATTGTCAGCTTTTGAACCTCAAGTCTGAGGAAGATGGAAGTAATCTCAGCAGTCATCGCCCTCTTTTGCCTTCCTCTCCTCACGTCCCTAACTGTCATGTATTCCTTCTTCACCTTTTAAACCTTACTAGGCTAATTCCAGATACTTAATACAGGTATTTGTTCATTTCTTTCATTTGTCATATTTTTTGTATATATATGGGAAAATTGTGAGCAGTTTACTTCTCTAGAAATTTGAGGTGCACATATTCTAGAGGTTTTAATGTGAGTTTTGAGGCCTAAGCACAATTGATTCTAATCCCAAGTTTAGTAAATGAATAAAATCTAAACACAGATTATGATATTAAAAACAGAAAGTTCTTGGCCTAAATAGCAGTCAATTGCATTGGTTAGTGAATTATGTATACACTCCACCTAACAAAAGTGTCATTTAACAAAAACGGTTTGAAATTTAAGAAGCAGAAGAATCAGTTCAGAGGAGGGTATTAGTTAAAGCTTTCTATGGGAACAGAAGCAAGAGAAGATTCATGCATAATTAGAGGAGAGGGCTTATGGGCTGGTTTATAGAGGAGACGGGGTGGTCACCAAGCACCTGCCTGCGTGTGTGAGAGACAGACACCCTGTAGCTGAACACACAAAACCCAACAGCATCAGAAACAGAGCGACCAAGTATGCAGCACCACCTAGGGCTGAGGCTCCCTGGAGAGCAGGTGACAGCACTGAAGCCTGGAACGCTGCGTCCTGCTGCGGGGGATGCCGTGGACAACGGCTCTGAGACGAACAGCTCCAGTGGGGCCGAGCTCCAGGAGGACCCAGCTCCAGTGGGACCCAGCTCCAGGGGGGCCGAGCTCCAGGAGGACCCAGCTCCAGTGGGACCCAGCTCCAGTGGGGCTGAGCTTACAGCACTGCTTGGCTTTCCCCTCCTGCCTCTGTTTAGTCTTGACTGCAGGGGGACAGTCCCGCTCATCTCTGGGGTGGGTCTTCCCCTGTCGGTCCACTGGCTCACAGACCAATCTTATCTGCAGACGCTGCCACAAATACACACAGAACTCAGCTTTAATACTCTCGTTAGTGGCAAATTGACAAGGAGTTAAGCTTTACAGAGAACCACTAAGGAAACTGTAAACAATCAGAAATGATTACACGGCATCAGGCCTAACTAAGAGTACAATAGAATTTTAGATAACAATATACATTCCCCAAATTAAGTTGTTAAAATACAATGATAAGTAATTTGGCAGATTTCAGTATAGAAAAAGAAATAAAGTACAATAACTGCACATTAGTATCTTAGTATATTTATTTCCTCTCTTTTCATATTTAAGGCTTTATTTTTGCTAGCTTTAGAGACATGACTAAATTTTTCATATATGATAAAGACTGATTATTGAAGGAATTGTTTCTGTAAACTTAAAAAATGAGCAAGATCTAAAACAATTAAAATTTCAAATAAAACATTAAAATAATCTTGGACACACGATTTTTTGAATTGTTATAAAATTACATGCCATTACACTTGGAATGGAACAGCACTGATTAAATAATGCCTTTAACATGTAGATTAGAAAATAAAAGAAATGGAAAATATACTTTGATTAATAACCAATGTTGAATAGTAATATTAGCCAAAAGCTACCACCAACCTGTGGAAATTCTGCTCTTTTGTAGAACTTTTAAAAGATTAATAATACTTCCTTCAAACATCTGCTGTGCTAAAATTGTTTATATCATAGAGGAAGAAGAAGGAGGAAGAAAAGGAGAAGGAAAAAGAAAAAACAGAAGGAGGAGAAGCAGAAGAGAAGAAGAGGAAGAGGAGAGGGAGGAGGAAACAGAAATGTATAACTCATTGTAAGAGTACAAACTTTAATTGTACACATCTTTTGGGGGCATTGTTATTGAAAGCTTGATAATCAGTTTCAACCTTGGACAGCATGGAGCAAAGCTAAGTAATTATACTTAGTAGCTATGATACACTAAAAAGAGAAAATAGATACCAGATGGTAATAAAATGACAATTATCACTACCTCAGCAAGAAAGAACTTGGCAACATAAGTTAAGTCTATGAAATCAGTAAGAATAAAATAACTGCATTAATTTGCATGTATTTTCAATTCCCAGGTATTGAGTCATTTTGAAATACCATAGATGATATTTATCAATACTCAAAAGAAGGATGAAATTTCCAACACATAAATATGTTCAGTCTTTTAAGAGATGGAAATGTTTGCCCCCTTGATTTGATTCTTACCTATCGGGAGTGTGTTTTGGATTCCTATACGTATCCCATACAGTTAAACAAATATGTTCTAATAGGAAAATAAATAAATGTAATTTACTGTTTTCCTTTTAAAGCCCTTCTGTGTATGTGTACACATAAAATAGGCACTTGTGTTGAGGTATTGGTCTTCTCTGCTGCCCAGGCTGGCGTCTGCCCCGAGATCCCTGGCTCGGTTTCCGAGTAGCTGAACTACTGGCACAGCACCAATCGCAATTTATACCTGTATACTGTATAACAGAAGAAAATGCAATTCTTTCAACTGAAATTTTTATTCATATAGTGTTTGTTCAATACAAAGATTTCTACGTGAATATTTGCAGTAAGTTTAGGACTGGGGATATAACTCAGTGTCACAGAGGCTGCCTGGCAAGTGTGAGGTCCTGAGTTCAAGTTTTGGTAGCAAAAAAAAAGTTTATTTGTAAAGTTAAAGTATACTGTGACCTGCAGTACATTTTAGTGCATTCATACAGCAGAATACTAGAAAGAAATAAAAACAAATTGGCTACTCAGAGACTCTACAACAGTCAAAACTTAAATCCAAGCCAGACTTAAAAACCAGGAACAAAGAATGCCTACAGCTTCTCTTAACATAAAACTTTCAAAAGTACGGAATTATAGAGATGTAAACAAATAGTAGATTCCGCATATTGGTATAGGAAAAAAAACTACTAAAGTAGAGAAGAATATGGTTTTACTGAAATGGAAATAATCTACTTTTTTATTATTGCAGTTGAGAATATGTGTATATTTAGAAGACATACAAAAATGTATATCTAAAAATAGTGAATTTTAAGACCTTAAAATTATGGTTGCATCTATTTACTTATGAAAGTCTCAAGTTTATCTTTTTTATGTCTCAGTAATACTCTACTTTCATAAATGAAATAAATCAGACTCATATGTTGGAACATTTTCTTGTCTCCCTGGTGTGAGAAACTGAAAGAGTAAATAAGTGCTAAAACGTACAGTAGATATGGTGAGATAAGAAATTGTTCAACAAGAAAAATGGACTAGGATGAATGATGAAAGGGGAAAAGACAATAGGAAAACAGGAAAAATTGTAAGTCAGTTATACTATTAGCGTCTCTTAGTTCATTAAAAAGGAAAATTTGTGCTAATATAGGTGGGAGAAATTTTTATGCTCATATCTTGTTCCCTGAGCAACTACTTTAATTATAACAACATGCAGCATATTAACTATAGCTATTCTCCTATTATGTTATTAAAATTTTTGTTTTAGTTTTTTTCCCTAAAATAAAAATTATAGTTGATAAACCCTATGTTTAAGTTTTAAATTTTAAAAAGATTAGCACATTTTAATTGTAAAAATTAATGGTAGTCAGGGTGATATTTCCATTTTTGTCTATAACATGCATGATCAAATACAAACTCCCTTCTCCATCTTACACCACCACCCTTGCCTGTCTTTAAGAATCACAATTCTATCCTCAGATAAAACATTTTTAGCTTCCAAACATGAGAAAAACATGGAGTACTTATCTTCTTGTGTCTGGCTTATTTCATTCAGTATAAATTAGAGTTTAAAATAGTGTTTATAAATTTTCTAAGTAGATGGACAATATGCAGTTTGAATTGTTGTTCTAGCAAAGTGGATCTAAATATGGCAATTCATTCTAAAGAAGATAGTTTATGTATTATAGGTGGATTTGCTTTTTAGACTTCACTGTTTATTTGAAACTTATTTTAATTCAAAAGCAGAGGAGGTATTGAAAAATGTGAAATAAAAGCAGAGGTGACAAACACAGTGACAGTGGAGATAGAAAAGCCATGCCATTTTATAATATTTCTTAATAAAGCCATCATCTTCAAGAATTGACATTGAAAAACACAAATGAGAAATTCTGTTTATTGCAATAGGCATTGTGGATGCGTGTGTGTGTTGCCTCTGTTTAGGATTTAAAAATGTGGCTTAGAGCAGACAGGTGTCTGGAGTTTTACAATTCTATTATTCAATGACATCAGATAAAAAAAATTAACATTGTCAAGTAGAAACTGCACTGTACAAATAAAATAGTCAAGCAAATTGTATTCCAGAAGATTGCTTTAGGAGAAAGATGACCTAAACTTTAGCTCCTCCAGAGATGTCGTCCTGGGCTAGGCCTGTGTCAAAGCATTTGAGATACTAGTGCGAGACTGGTCAATGTGATAAGTCACTTGTGTTTGCTGATTGGCACTTACTGGTATCACACTCCTGCCCTTCCAGACACGGAGTGACAGTGTGACAGTTTTGGATGACTGCACTTCAAATGAATGGCCTACATCATTCAGAAAGGTACACCTTGATTATGAAATTAGTATTTATGTCTCACGGGGGCAGAAATCACAAATTTTCCAACATAAATGCTATGAGATAAACAGTTCAGCGGACAGTTTAGAGAGTTTATTGAGGCAGTCTTAGTGAGGGTAAGACAGGCCCTGAGATTCTCCTGACTCTAGGAATCCCAAAACCATCCCAAATGAACATTTCGTTCTGCCTAGCTGATGAGATTTATGCACAAAGTCATTGCTATGCGTGGTCATTGCATGGCTATGGGATATAAGGAAAAGGGTTGTCAAAAGTGTTGTTCATCTTACATATTTAAGGTCTAGATGCAAAGTGTATTTCATAACGTGCACAGTGGCTGTCTTGTATGTGCTGAAGTCACGCATTCTAGTTTGATAAACTCTGTCCATCTCACATCACAACCAGGGTGGGGTTAGCTGTGCCTGTAGGCTTCCACGTCAGGTGGGAGACACCGTGTTTAGTGCCATGAAAGGAGAGATCTACGTCTGGCACTATACGACGACCATCTAGCAATCCCTTGAGCAATGGGTGTTACTTGAATTTATCATCTGTTTTTTATTGTTTCCAAACACTCATTCCCACATCTTTGCACACATTTTACTTTCATCATTTATTTATTTATTAGCACTGGGAATCGGAATTGGGACCTAGCACTGGCCTCTTAGGTGAAAAGCCTGCGCTTCGAAGCTTTTAGCTTCGCGGCCTGGCTTATTCTTCATACCAGTCTGAGTTTAAGCTCCAGTGCAAGTTTAATCTTTTTATTTTGTCTGTATCCTTTGTCATGTTTACGCCTAACACCGGCACTTAGCCGAGTCTATTCCGGCATCTTTCCTCCTGTATAATGTGTCATTCCCTTTGCCAGGGGCTTTGCTTTCCCCTGTAGTTGAGTCTTGCCAAGGGCTCTCAGCTGCAAATGAGAAGTAAGGCTGATACTGGGGGGAGAAGGAACTGCGTAACCTGTACCCTAACAGGTCACGGAGGTCCCGGTCATCCCGAAAGACCTTTGGGTCCTTCTTGGAGTTGCTCAAGCCAGGGACCAACAGTCCCCTACCAGACAGTCTGCTGACCATGCCCAAGCACCAGAGGGACGAGAAACCAACGAAGACAGGACAGCGTTGGTCACACGGCCGCTGCAACGCCTTCCCGCCGTGGGCAGTGAAGGAATTTAGCAATAGCAGTGCACAGAGCCATAGATCTTCCGTAAACGGAAAGGGGAGCAAGAGATAGAGGGTAGGAAAAGGGAGGAGAAGGAAGACACAAAACGAGTTAACATGTGGTCATTGTATGCACCAACACCCCATAATGAATGTAATGATTATACACTGCAAACCTGTACTACTACTAGCAAAAAGATCAATATCCAGGTTCTATATGAATATTGAGAATTTTCTTTGTGACTG